>JABFPN010007574.1:0-10163 GCA_022817305.1 Leptoteleia sp. ZL-2020
ACCGAATAATATTCTCCCAATGCCATAGAATTAACGTATTTTGGCCGATTTTTAATTTTTGTCGTTTAAACAATTATAAATAAAAAGACACTGACTCCGTGAATATAGCGCTGACATTTCACCTTAAGACAACGGGCGATGAGGAAGAGGGCAAGGGAGAAATTCGGATCGCTACTCGCTTCGAGGAGGGCCGTTGGCTATATTCAGACGGCTGTGAAATTTACGCGTGCGAGTGTGGTCGAAAAGATATTTTTTCGCGCAAATGCACGGTCAAAATTACGCAATTGTACGTGCTTTTGGGCGCAACTGATAGTTTAGGGTTTTACGCACACAGCAGCGCATCCGATCACATGGAAGTGTCAAGGGATCGCGCTGCCTAGGGCTTTCAAAACTGGCCTATTTCCTCACCCATAATAACCATGAATCTACAAACATTATTTCAAGACTTCAATCCAAGGTGATGAAAATTTATGTTCCACAACTTAAAATTACAATTATCGACAGATCATTGCAACAACAGATTTTTACATTCTTTTTTCTGCTTATCAAAGAACAATTTCATTAGTTGTTTTTTTTTTTTTTTGTTTTCTTTCTTATTTTTATCGTATTAATTAATGTAAAAATGTAAATATAAAAGCCTGGTATTTATACTTGCAAAGTTATTCGTTACTTTTAATCTAGGGTTATATAATGTTTTGATTTTTATACATGCCCTTTAATGCAAGAAACAATGTTTAAACACAACTGTAACAGTTTATATTTTTCATTGTAAACATTGGACAAGTGTACAAATATTTCCCATTATTTTTACAGACTTATTTGGTAGTAGGTAAGGCACTTATTAAAAGTCTCATAAATGTATATGTTTAATAATATCTCGAGTACAAAACAGTATTGTTTTAATTGTTCTTTTTTTTTAAATAAGATCATATTAATTAATTTTATTGTGAACATAATGACGTAATAAATTATAATCCATTAAATAATGAATAATTAAATAAATACATAGTATATAAATAGCATAACTAATTAATTAAATATCTTATATAAATAATGAAATACTTAATTGTATATAAAATTAATTTGTAACAAATAATTCAGGTTAAGCACATGATTTAATAAATATAAAAATAATTTACATATAATTATTAGTCAAATGAAAGTAATAAATAATAATAAAATGTCCGTTATTAAATTTACAATACAAAATTCATTAGTTTAATAAACAGTCATTGATGTCTTTTGTCTTATTGTATCTTTAATAAAAATGAAACTGTGATTATAAATGAAAATTTAAGAAATAAATGGTAGCATATGTGAGAGTATAAAAAATATAAGACTTCATATAAAATTTCCAAAATCATTGATAATTAAATATTCTAAAATTAAAAAATTATTATATAAATTTCATTTATAAGCATATATGCTGTAGTCACATATATCTCATAATAAATGTTATTAATACATTCTATTAATTATGCATCGTTAGTTTTTATAATAATTTTGCCAGAATTAATTTTTAGTCTTTTTTATTTGTTATTATCAATACTCTGAATAAAAGTGAATATTAACATTTGACTCAAGCTTATTTCACTTGATCAGTATTGGTGATTTTATCATTCAATCATAATACATTTGAATTTCTTTGAGAATTTAAAAAAAAAAAAACAAAGTAATAACAATATTATTTTATTTTAATAAAAAGATAAATTAAGTCAATAAATAAGTAATGTTATTATTAAGTAATAATAGAAATTGTAATTTTGCAGCAAATTCTTGGTGCACACGTGTTTGATGATATTCACAGCATTTTTTGCACTGCGTCTGGATGGCTTCATTCAATGGAGTTATTGGTCTGTATTCAGTCCAATATGGTTTTGGAAGGGCATGGTGATTTTGGGTGCTACCGTGGGCAGTTATGTCTGGTGGCGTCACCCGCATGCCAGACTGGAAGGCGATGCTTATGTCCATTACAAGGCGATGCTCATCACTTTGGCATTGCATTTAATTTTACTCATGTTTGAACTTTTAGTCTGCGATCAATTGGAATCTAAGAGGCATTTATGGATACTCGTATTTATCCCGCTTATTTTTATATCTATAGTTTCTATAGCAGTAAGTAACACTATTATATTTGTTGCTGTTCTTACAGTTGATATCCAAAATTGATAATTTAAATGATGATGTAATAAATTTTTGTCACATTTTGTTTTAGGTTTGTATTTGGGCAGTGAAACATGATCGTTCGTTTGAGTTGGAACTTTTTTGTGCAGTAAATGCACTGCAGTTCATATTTTTGGCCTTAAGATTAGATGAATTCATAACGTGGAGCTGGGAAGTTGTGTTTGTGCCTCTGTGGGCATTGCTCTGCCTCTCTCTAGTCGCAGTTTTATATGCGATAGTATTTGCCGCGGTTCTTCTGCGAACGCCGCAAATTAACGCCAGACAAAGGCGGACTTCGCTCAATTCTGCTTTCGCCTATACCTTCCTTGTTGTGCCAATTTTAGTCTTTCAGGTAATACTATAAATATTAAAGTGATTATGACATCAGTTTAGCAAAAAAGGAGTTTTATACTTTTTTTTTCTGCGTTCTAAAATGTTTTTCATTAATTGCTTAAAATTGAACAACCATTAAGTATAACTCATTTGTAAAGTTATACAATATATTAATTCAAAGGATATTAACAAGATTGTACAAAAACAGAATAAATTTATTTTTAAATACAACACATTTCAATATATATATATATATATATATATATATATAATACCAATTATTTATAGGTTCTATTGGCAAACAAATTGGATGGAGATATTTCTTTGAATTATACGACAGTCGCAACGCCACTTTTATTATCTCATATGACTTTGATTTTTATGTCGTTTGGAGCCAAAGGTGGAAATAGATGTAAGTAATGTATATATAATTAGTAGTATTTATTATTTATAATTATCAGTTTTTATATTGTAAATTTGTTGTCATGGTAACAAGGATATAATCTTTTTTTCCAAGTTAAGTAATCAAGTAGAGTTACTTATGTAAATAAATAAAGTTATTAAATATACTTTACAGTTTTTTTTTTGTGAGATATTGCGGCAAAGATTACTTTAATTATTTGAATTTTTGACATTTTTTTATGTCACATAGCAAGATTAATGACATCAATATAATGGATTTATCTATTGAAGATATAAACATGTCTTTGAATGAGATCCTATAAAGAAATGAAAGGAAATGATCCATTGTGAATAAACTGATATTTTGTTTATTACAATAATTATGTGTAAATATTATAAATATAAAATATAAATTATAATTAATCCAATTAACACTGTAATATTATGTTGCTTTATTATTTTAGGGTGGTTTGGTATACGCAAAGATTTTTGCCATTTCCTGCTTGGGCTGTGCCCTCTTCTTCAAGAATACGGCAACATTTCTTACCAGCCTCGCAACGATCACGATCAACCGCCCTCAGAACCAATGGTATCCGAAAAGAATGAAAAGCACATAAAAAAAATTGACCTCAACAAGCCCGTGGTGCCGATTATATCGATAGACATGCCGGATTGATATGCATACGGGAATACGTTCAGATACGATGTTATCCGCAAGATAGTGCGGCGCTGTGCCATCTACACAGTTTAGACAGGCATACTTTGGCTTCTGCGGTAAACGACACTGTTTCTCGCGCGCGAATCGTACGGGAATTGTAACGGGTTGGGGGAACATGATAGAATTTTGTTGGACGAGAAACGTGGATGTAAATAATAATTATTTGTATATTCGCAATGACGTTTCCAAATTGATGTTAAAGCAATAGCATAGATGGCATCACGTGCAACTGAGCTGGTGCTAAAATATGTTCGGTATTGGCGTGAATTGTTGATCAATTTGCATGTTTATATTTGTAATTTCGTTTTTCTTCTCAAATAGTCTAACATTTGGCGTAGCACAAGTGTTAATCGATATTGAATCGTGTAAGCGTCACAAATTACCGATAGATATATTTTAAAGTATACGAAAAGGAGCGTGAGCGAATTGTTGAACACGAATTGGTGCTAGTTGGAATACTATTGAGAAGCCGACACTGTGCGGGATGTAAATTTCTAATATTCGTCGCGTTAGTTTTATCCGCCATATTACGCTTCATGATGTTTAGGGATCGACTGCCACTATTTATTAAATTAATGCTTTTGCGTGTACCGGATAGCGGGGTTTAATTTCAATTATTTTACATTTTTCAGTTCGATTTTTAAATAATGTAAGTAACATTTTTTTTCTTTTCTTTTCTTTTTTAATTTATTAAAACGGACGAAAACAAGTGATTTTTTAAAGTAAATTAAGTTATTTAATATAATATTTATTACATTGTTAGGAGATTCGATGTTTACATATTTACATATTTTATTCAACGCAGGGGAGAGCAGTTTATAATTAATATGTACACATTGAAGAAATTTTTTTAACAATTTGACCAAGAACAATTTATTTGGCTGGGTATAATACTTTTTTTCTTTATATTTTTTTTTTATTTCAAATCCCAGTAATTTTAAAATATATAATTGTAAGTAAAATGTATATGAAGAAAGTGAAAAGAAAGCGTAGAACTAATTGGAATGGCGTTTAGATACAGCAAAGTGTGAATTCGCTGTAAAATAAGTGTACAAATTGTTGTTGTATTATAATAGCACTCTGCGTGTAACACAACGACTATTTTAGGCTGAACATATCTGCTCCAGATATGCATGGTTAATGAAAAAATATATGTTACTTTTTTTATACGTATTATGGTATAAAAATCAATCAAACAAATGATTATGGTCAAATAAAAGTTTATATTTTTTGGTAACAACTGAAACTTTGTTGGTTATTTTACTTCAATTACTATACTTACTTTTTCCACGCAATTATAAAAAATTATTTATATTATGTATAATAGAAATTAATAGTCCTAAAAATATAAACGCTGCTTTGGCTTTACACGTAAAATCGTTGAAATGTTTCATTCATTCGAGCTAAACTGTCATATATGTGGAAAAATTAATTTACATATTTACACGTTACGAACAATTACACCTGTCATTCGGGAGATCAATGTGTCCGGACACAAGCATGAAAAAGGAATATTGCGATTTTATCCTTTTTTTGCAGTATACAGGAAATAATAATCTAAAACGTATGCATCGTTGAAATAATGTTCACCAAAGGGGTACGTATTCTGGTTCCCAACTGCGATCCAGGAGAGATGACACTTTTGTTATCAACTTGGCGACGTCGTAATTTGAATCCTCCAACAAGGAAGTCTCCCAAATGTAGAGAAATTGAAGACGCTTGCAGCAGAGTTCAACGAATTTCACAAAACCGGTGCACCTAAAATGTAGACAGGTTTTTAATAAAAGTTTCACAAATTACAGCGATACGAATTGTTGTCAATTACAAAATTAATCATAATCTGAATTTATATTTTCAAGAATTTGATCTTACGTGACTTCACACTCCCCTAAACCAATAGCGGACAGTTTTGGACAACCGCGAGCCGCGGACATTAAAACTGCGTCGAGAGTATCAGAACCGTAAGCACTGATGACTAATTCTATGAGGCGTGGACAGTTGGCTCCGATTTTTTCAACAATAACAGACGGCGTGCTCTCACTCAAGTACAAATGCGTTATCGGAACGTGCGACTCTATAATTGAGTCGAAATCATCTTCTTTCGTCATGTAGGACAATCTGTCAAGGTAAAAACATTGAATTAATTCGCCTTCTCCATCTACCCTTGTAGGAATAATTCGTTGAATATGAAAAGTTGCATTTTAAATAGCTTTTCAGGGATATTCAGAGTTTTTCGTACACTCTTAGATGTGCATGAGAGTACATTATGATATTTAGTTTTAAGGACAAAGAAAGGTGATTTGATTATAAATTGATACTGGAATAGTTTGTATAAACGGAATGTACAAATAACCAATGTACATTCCGTTGAGACGAGGATAATTGGGTGTTGAATTTGAAAGTGCTTTGAATCTCATGTTTGATTATGAGATATGGATGGAGATAATGATGAAATGTGTTACCCATCTTTGAATTAATATTATATTGAATAAAATATATTTCAGCAATTATTGATAGGCATACTGACACAACTAGATTGATATGCGGCATCTGGCTGGTGAACATGAACCATACATCCACGCTAACTTTTGACAGAGGTTTACTTTCCGAAAGAGCCTTAATCCTTAGGGTTTCTAGGTTGGCGGGTGAAACTTTAGTTAGCGCCTTTAATAATTCGTCGCTGAGCAGAGAATACGACAGCGAAAGTTCCCTAAGATGGTACTCGTTTATAATATCAATAATACCTGCAAGTATGATTTATATTTCTCTTATAAATAACGAAAAATTGACTCGTCCAAAAGATTTCTTCATAAATAACGACCATGAGAAAAGTTGTACTAAGCTTTTTTGTATCGAGTCTTATATTAATGTAAAAATAACTTTTTGTTACAACAAAGGAAGAAATCTTGCGGACATATTACAAACTATGAACATTGCGTAGCACACTTTTTACATGCTTAAAAAATTGGTAAAATTGTTGAGACAATTAATATTTGTATGCCTTTGGTGTTTAGTTGCGACGAATTGGTTCTTTGCAAGATCCGAAGGATATCCGTGGAATCAGAAGTTAAGGTGGTTAAGGTGTTACCCCCGATAGGGAAATCCATCGGGTGATGGTGGTGATCCGGCTTGGCATCCTCTTGATTGGCCACCTTCAAAATCGACGCGAATCGCTCGTCGTCGAGAATGCTGCACTCTGTCATTTTTTTGGAAACCCGTCACAAATATAAATGTCACCCGCGTGTATCTAAAATTGAAAAGGGAGGAGGAGGAGGAGGAAGAAGAAGAAGGTTATAGAATATAAAAAATGATAATGGCTTTTAAATGATTTTCTGGAGGAATTTTACATAACTGAATCGTGAAGAAACGATTGGACCGGTCAATTGGATTCGACGCGCGAAAAAGGACTGCAGCTTTTAGTAAAGGATTATTGAAAGTACGCGCTTGTATTAGGAATTGTCCGCTCGGAGAAAGGCTCGCAAGTTAACACGTGCGGCCTGCACGTGACGATGCTTAGACGGCCTTTCCCAACGAGTTTTCATATTGGTTTTTAGGCCCGCGATAAGTATGCCACCGACTAGTGGGACATTCACGTGCGCGGCCCTGACACGCATACTAAAGGTTCTACCGAACAACTGGAGATAGGATACGCGATTTCATTTAAGCGAACACTCGAGCTTATTTTAATAAAACTTATTTGACGTCGTTATAACGCGTACCTGTAATGACTTTCATTAGCCCAGTTTCCATACTGGAATGCACATTGTAACCGAGTCTCACAATCAACGAAATGTTTCTACACAGAGAAACAAGTATTGTAAGAAAAATACTAGACTTTTCGGGAATACGTTGAATACATATTTCTCGTTTCAATATACGTATTACTCGAGTAAAATATAATATTGGAAATATTATTATTATTATTATTATTATTGAATTTCAACCACATTTTACTAGACTTGCCGGATAATTTTTGTCATCAGACGAGCATATTCGGTGTTTGTAACTCATTTTCTTAGTGTATTTAATATGGTATATTTATTAATAACTAAAGGAAAAATGAACGATTAATTAGCGACAGTTGAATTATGTTTGCAAAACATGGAAACATATATTGTAAATTATAGTAATTAGGTACATATGAGAAAAATGAGAATTGTAAAGTATTTTGTAGAAAACGTATGATTTGATATTTGTAGAAAAAAAACTTGTATATTGTTAATTGTACTTAATATACTAAGGTTATTGAGATTTGAAGTATACAAATTATTACTGGAAGCAAAATTAATGAGATAAACGTAATAAGCATTTTTGGTAGTATAATTCATGTCACGTTTCATGTTCATGTCACGTAAAACGCGAACACCGAAGCCCTTTTTTAGCGTTAACTCGTGCACGTGTTTCTACCTCACGTGTCGACTCTGTTCATGTTTGAGATATGCGTCGAGTGATAGTACGTTGCGCGAATGATGTCAATTGCGTTTTCTTCTACCTCGTTTACAAACAGGTTAATTACGAAATTATGTTATCCAAATGAAGTATAAATTTTCGTCGAATTTGCAATTGATAATTCTTTTTGCAAATATTCTTTAATGCAAATAAAGTCTATAATAAAGTGTCTCTGAGAGGGGGAAAAAAAGAAATTGTTGTAAATTGGAAAAATATCGTGAACATACTAAATATTATAATTCCAATGACCAAAAATATTTTGTAATGATAATTTTGTTAGTACAAGAAAGAAAAGTATTGAATAAATACGTTGGGAAAATGTTGGGCTGACAATTTTGGAATTTTTCCTTTTAATGAGATATAATAAAAAATGAAATAAATGTTAGAAAAATATTTTGTTGATTGCTCAAAACGAAAAGTTGTTGGATATATTGTAAAGTGATTATGTAGAAGAAATGTGGCATTGTTCGTAAGACTTAGGTCAAGTGTAATATTAATTGTTATTAATTACATACTTGAGCACTGTAAGCTGCTTTGAGTTGGGATTAACTTTCCTTCGATAGATTTGTTTTTTTTTTATTGCAATAAAACAATTTGAAGTAGCATAAATACGTTGAGAATTGACATTACTTATCGATATAAAAATGCAGTCTCCATTATAATTCGGTGAAGGACTAATACTGTTGTCTTGTGTATGTATGTATGTATGTATGCATGTTACTTTATAAGTCATGCGCAGATGCGTTAATTCGATTGTTTAATAGGAAATGTATATCAGTGTATTAAATTTGTGGTTGATTTTGATTATTTTGATAAATATAATAATTGAAATATGAATTATTGAGTATTTTTATTTTCCTATTATTCTGTATAAATTTTGTATACATTTTATTAGAGGAAAGAAGAAGTTGTAAGATATTGTTGAAAGATTAGTTGCGTTAGTGAAAATCATTGTAGGAAGTTGAAGCTGAAGCTGAAGCTATGGGCTCGTACTCGGAGGGTGGTCCTTAATATGGAGTGGTAGATGTAAAAAAATGGAGTAAAAGACGTTTTATAGTTGAAAAAAAAAATGGAATTAATTTGACTAATTTGAAATATAATCGTTGACTATAGGTTTTAATTATCGAAGAGAACTTTGTAAAATGCACATATTTTTTTTATTATATTTTGGTTAGATAATAAATATTGTAAAAATATTGTTTTATTATGTAAATAATAGACATGTTAAATGTGAATTGTTAGTAAGGATTATTTTCTGAATTGAATGTTAATTAAAAGATTTTATTTGACTGCAGTGTTTTATATGAGCAGAAAGTATTTTTTATAGTATGCAAGATAATGTGTGAGAATTGAAAATTGTAATAAATTTGTTTTTCATGCGTTAAAGCGTTTAAATGAATTCATTGATTATCGACGGAAGTTTACCGACCAAGTGGGTAAGGCAGATTTATCGACGGTGCACGGGGATTAAAATATGTAAAATAATTTTAATAATATGTTTAATATATTAGCGCATTGTTTTGTGTGGATGCAAAAAGATTAATTAGATGTATTGTAGGCAGAGAAGAGCGGCGTAAGTTTCAGTAAATTATTTTTTGATGTATTGGGGCAGTGGGAGAGGGAGTAGAAGTTTTCTCGATTTTTATTTCAGACCAGTGCAATGGCTCATTGCTGGAGGTGTCCGCTCGGTGAGTAGCGGGACCGGGGTTCGAGTCCCCTTCTCCTCTAGCGGCATTTTCCGCCACGGAGCGATTGCATCTGGTTTAGGTGAGGGAGATGCGCAAGAGGTTAATCGCTAAAATGGAGTCATGAGCCTCCATTTTATCGATTGCTAAAGCGCATTTCTACACCGGGGTTCCCGAGAGGGGACCTCCCCCTGCACCCGCGCACTCCGATTAATTTCTTTTATTTTTCGCGCGTTTTCAATTGTCTCCGGAGAATTGAACACGCGTGATCGGAGAAATGACATAGCACAGGTGGTTTAACCAACTGTGCTATGGGTCATTAATTATAGCGGTAGTAAAAAAGGCCTCCAAGAATAAAAGGGGCTCGCGGTTTCCGAAAAATAAATTAATTAAATGATCGAGTGTATGTATGT
>JABFPN010007575.1:0-10160 GCA_022817305.1 Leptoteleia sp. ZL-2020
GAGGCGTCTTGTTCAGTGTGCCCTCAAACCTAAACTAACATGGCGATCGGGCTGAAACTATAGCTACAAGCTATCTAAGGATGGTACTATAGAACGCCACCTCAAGGTAGGCCTAGTGGCGCCATCTCTTGGTCAGGCCGGAAACTTATCAATCCACCCTCGTAATAAAAATTTCACTAAAATTGGAATCAAAAAACAGCACACATTACTAAAATTATATCTTAAAAGTTTTGCGTTAACAAAATTTTAATTGTAGTTATGTTTTATAGCCTTATTATTTAATTTTTATTATTAATTGATTTTCTCAAATCTGTTTTATAGTTGACTCAACTTTACATATTTATTGCACAAAGTGAACTGCACTTATTGACTCTACAACCAACTTTATTTTTATAGTTAGGATAACCGAAAATTTCTCTCAGTGTAAGAATAAAAGTACACCAATGCTATTTTGATATGGATATAACAAAGATATTCTAGTCGTAAAATTGCTCACGTTGATCAAAGGCGTGATCAACAGACGATAGAATATTTTGATAAGAACGTATCCACACCGCTTACTGAAGCGACATTGAAATTAGGATTTCTTAATTTCGGACCATCAATCATCGGAACGCAGCGCTCATCTGGGCGACCGCTTAAGAAGCGCCGCGGGTTCTTTTTATTTTTTTTCTCTCTTCTCACCGACGTGTTTGTTGCTCCGCTGATTGATAATTTTTTGCGGCTGACGTTTCCTCCGGGCGCAAAAAGTCCGGCCAAAAGTGCGGTCGCTTTTAGTGGCGGCGCGGAGGCGGAAAAAAGCCCGGCGCGCTGAAAGTTGCAAGCTCCGAGTTAAGTGCTTCCATTGAAAACACGCGGTCGCAATGATTTATGCGAGAGCGCGAGGGGTACACGTGTCGGCCGTAAGTTCATACGTGAATGCATGCACGATACACGCCATGTAACGTCGCGGTGGCGCTTGCTTTATGGCCCAAGTGCTATTAGGTAAACTGTTTCGGGAGTCAGTCACCGGATATATCGGGTTTTGAGCGGCGTCGTGCAAGAAAAACATACATTCTTTTTTTTTTAATGGACTATCGGCGTCAGCGAATTCGCCGATGAAACTTTGCATTTTAGTTAGGCGTGTCGCTTCCATAATAACACTTGACGTCCCCAACAAATGGCCCCGCCCCGACCTTTCCGCAAAATATCCCTGCATTAAAGCCCGGCGTTATTTTTCTTTGCTTTCTTTTTTAATTCCATTTTGCGGCTCGAACGATCGGATTAGAAAATATATTGGCGAGCGAGTGAATTATTTTCTCGTAATTTTCCCCCATTCGACGTATTCCCGGGAACACTTTCCGAGTGTTTCAGTCTTTGTAAGTAACATTGTAAGTGCACATTGTTTGTACGAAATATTCAAGCATTTTACCAACCATACAGATATTTTCTTAAATCGAGGCTGAACCAGCAAGAATATATAGAAACGAATGTATGTCAGAATCTAAAAAGTGATCTATTATTTACACGAAATTCATTGGAAAATAATGATATGCAGACAATGAGGGAGAAATAATCTAATTAAACCGACAAAGTTCAGATAAATATTCCAAGACTATTCGATTCAACGATTGAAACTATGAAAAGTAAACATTTGAGGATGATGAATTTCAGATGATCTAATGAGAGAGAGATGGTAAGAAAATAAACGCAAAGTGACTGTCGGACCAATATAATAAGTCAAGTGTGCTCAAGTAACCATGGAAAAAAAAGAAATAATATTAAATCTTATTCTATATGCGATTCGATAATCAATATTCATGGCAGTGTAATATTGCATGGTGAATGACTGTATCTTTAAAATTCACTCAACGTTTCAGGAATTCAACTCTAAATTTGAATTCGCAGTTGAACTGGAGATAATGAGAAAACATTGAATATTAATATATAGCTTTCTTAAATAACTGACAGAGGAAATATTGAAACTAAATGGCACAGAAAACTGATATTATAACCCTCCCCTTAATGGTTATGTAAAAAGGAATTACTCAATTTGCGATGAATAATTTATGTGGAGTCACATCATTTGCATACTTAACATTAAATATGCTGCAGAACTGCCTTGAAGATAAGATTCTTGTATTTTTGGTAAAACAAAAAACATTAAATTTGAGTATTTTCGATTAAATTTTTAAGTTATAAATTATTGAGTTGATGACAAAAGCATTTTCTTTTTAACAGTTTGTTAATTTAAATTGTTCATTCAGAAAAAATGTTACATAAAACAACGGAAAATCCTATGAATGAACCACCAAATAATTAGTTTCAGCTATTCAATTATCTAATTACAGAAACTGTACGTAATTGTATGTGAAATATTTTAAATTTTGATATTAAAATTTCTCGCTATTTTCAGCTGTTAACGATCTGTCAGGTTTAGGTTCTACAATTTTAATAATAATAAAATAAAAGTAGTTATGCCAAATTACATGTCATGTTGTAATGAAAATTCAAAAAACCGGTTGGTTGAAATCGATTTTATTCAATCCACCTTAGTATTTTTTACAATTGAACCACGTTTCCAAACAAGGGCAGTATAATAAGCTGAGAAATCGTGGCGCCAAGTGGAGCTTTGTTGTTATTTATTGAGTTTGGTACTTACACATAGAGAAGCATAGGATACTTGGTTGCGCCCGACAGATCCGCGTTCGGTGGTATGAGCAGTCGTACTTGAGCTTTGAAGTCGCCAGGAACTGGAACGGTCAGACGCATCTCTTTGGGACGGGATCTTTCAGCGACGAGCTTCGCGACTGCTTTATTGTCTTCCCATACAGATAACTTCTTCGAATTCTGTAACACAATGCCGTTATGAGATTTAATAACGGGATTTCACTGTCCCCGCTGAAATAGCAGGTTTATTTGGCTCGGAGAACTTGGCACGAGTGAACTTTCAATGCAAAGTTTGTCGTTTAAAAATACATACTTTCAAATGTCAAACTTATATTAATTAATATTTGATAACAACGCGGGTTACATATTCAATGTAACGTGATGTCGTTGGATTTTCAACCTTGACACGCACAGATTGCTGCAAATTACTTTGTTTGCTCATCTTGAAAACAGGGTTATGCTAATATTTCTAGAGGCAAGGATTTTAATTCGTTGAAAAATACGCCTAGTCTGCTTGCTACGAAAGAATTCTCGTCACTTTGCAAGGTTACATGAAAATTACAAAGCAATTGTCCAATAATCGATGGCAAATAAAAATGGTAATATAAAGTGAATTGTGAGATGTTATTTCACACTTTACTTCGCGCGATAACGTTACCTAATTCTGCAAATTGGAATCCTATTAAACCGGCTTCTGGGCGACATGAAACTTTTCTATTGTCGACGAACGATTGTAGTAATTTGTATTAGCGTTTCGTTCGGAAATTGACGCAAAACTTTGAGGTAAATATCTGGATTAATTAACCAGGCGTCTAATGAAAACCGAGTTGCTCCTTTTTGTTCTCTTTTGTATTTGTTTACGCAGTTAATAATCGTAAACCGGGATCAATTTAAATCCAGATAATCCAGAAAAAAGTGAGAATGAATGAAAAGTGATCTGAAATTGAAAGATGGAATTAGAGTAACGAGGATGGAATAATGAAACCAAACCTTTTAGTTTTCCACCTTAAGGAAAAAAGGAAATGGAAACAAATGAAACAATATGCTTTTGTTTTTAGCTAATATTGTTTGTTTTATGTTGTTTAATAACTTTATGAATGTGTACAAATAGGATTGATTAGTAAAACAAATAAGCAAATAAAATCTCCATTCCTAAATGTAAATGAAATGTGGATTTTACACCGAGAAAAATAAATAGCATATTTAGCAATAAATCCTGGAATACTGAACCTATACGTTCTTTGTATTTGTATCACTTATAATTTTTGGGAATTTTTTCTATACACATTGTATAGTATTCTATGTTTATAGAACTGTATGCATAACATATACTTAGTTTTTCCATAAATTATTACAGTTACACCTACAGAGTACATATAGGTTCAATACCCCAGAATTTATTCATAAATATACTATTTCATTTTTCTCAGTGTATAGATTTTCTTAATAAAAAATATATGAAATGAATAACATACTTTCTTATCTGTATATTAAAAATTGCACGTTAATGTCATGTAATAAAGTTTAAGTTAAGATGAAGCTAAAAATGATACGAGTGTCTTTAAATATACCTTGACTCGAGCAAATTTTAAAGAAGGTATACTTTATTCCCACAGTGAAAGTTCTTTCGTTAATTTTGATTAAATATCAAGATATAAGACATTCGACTGAAATTGCTATGTCACTTTTTTTCTTTTATTATTTTATCCTAACGAACATGTTTTATTTTACAAAATGTACTTAAAAGCCATTAAATATAAAATAATTCTTGTGTTTAGTATTCGAATAACATCGCCTTATAAATTTATCTCTTTTGTAATGAACCGGGTATCTATTGAGTCGAAACATTTTTGTGTGAGCAAGGAATTTTGATTGTTCGAATCTATAAATTGTATGGAAGTTGACAGCCAAACGAAAATATCTATATTTTATAAAATCAGTTTTTCATGCACCGCACCTGTTATATGTCTCGAGCCGGCCATGATTTATAGTATAAACATTGTCATCCCTCTGCTAACTACATTGCACTCTAAAATCGGCCAACAAATTTGATTCCGTCACACGTCGCTCTATACGCATTATTACCATCGAAGTTTATACTCGTTTATTTACTCATACACGGAAGAATATATCTGTGAAGTAGACTAGTAAATTTTTATTTAAATTAAATATATTAACAAGTATTTTAGTCTATTCTAAAAGAAATGAATTTTTACGATTTAAAAGAGACTATTAATATCTATATACTATAGTATAAAATTTATATATTAATATTAATATTAATATGTATTATTTAAATTATTCATTGCAATTTATTTCATACATATAAAAAATTCAATTTTTTCCGTGTAATCGATTATTTCATTTTAATTTATAAAAATAACCGTGTTCTCAATTATTTAATAGTATGAACAATTGAATATGTATAATAAAATTCAGTTTAAATAATTAATAACCCCGGCCGAAAAATTTTGTGTAATTTTACTTGTGTATAAAATTGGTGTCACAGTTTTTGCCGTATAATGTCATAACTTTTACAACGGTAGCAATATAACTATCGCTAATTGTTACTTTTAGACAAAATTAAAAGATATTTTTATAGAAATAGCACAAAAAATCATATAATATGTATATAGATAAATATAATGATCTTTTGAATAATATTTCAAATATGAAATTGCTTTTCCTCTTTTATTTATGGCATCATAAAGGATTCATTTTTTAGTTTAATTCACGAATGTAGATCAAATGAAGAAGCTCTTGACGTTATTGACTTTTTAGTGAGCCGCGACACCGTCCACATGTCACACGCAAATTAACGACGAGAGAGCGTCCATTGTCACCGATTAATGGACTGCATTATTAAACGCGGATCAAAATGTTACGCAAACAAGTCGTGCGAGTATGACCCATTCGATATAATGTTAATTATATTTCGCATATTTTTTCAAATCATGCACCATGCCAATTATTTAAATTACGACCCGTTATCGTCGTTTGGCGCCAACGACCCAAGCATCGCTTTATTTACATTCACTTTTTCTTCGGTCAATCACTGCTCCAAAATTGGTGTCAATTATTCAATTAAAGACCAAAAGGGTAATTAAACGTTCGAAAAATAAAACTGAATTTATTTACAGTTTTAAATGGAACATTTTATCGTAATAAAAGTATAGTGAAAATAATTAACAAAAATTAAATATTAGTAAAGATATGAAATGTTAATATAATTTTATTAACTTAAACTGCGCCAAAATGTACAGCAATAGTTGCTATAACAATTTTTTTTACGTAAGAAACTTCCTCCATTATGTTACGTATGGCAATATGTTGTTTGTAACGCGTGCACCGAAAGTGGCTCTTTATTGCCCTTTTTTTAGCATCGAAAGTAGTCAATTTCATATCAGGGAAATAATAATTATTATTTCTCTATCAACAGGGATGAAGTTGACTGCTTTCGATGCTAAAAAAAGGTCAATAAAGGGGCTCTATCGGTGCACTTGTTACAAAAAGTATCGTATGCAGCGCGGACACTGAACGACCGTCATTAATGACACGGATGAAGTTGACTGCAATCTGGTATTTAATGCCGATCTTTCGATTCCTGCAGTATAATAAACTATTTTATACTACAATAGCAATATAATACAAATAATATAATGATAATATATTAAACAAATAAGAAATTAAAAATGTATTTAGATTTCGTTAATCTATTGGATTCAACTATTGAAAATAATAACAATAATAATAATAATAATAATGACGATACGATTGTATGTCATTATTTATTTCGTACAATTCGGAAACCAACATTCTGCGCAGCTTTCAATGGCCATTGCAATACGGTCCAACGCAATTTCAGGAGAGGACAATTCGAGCGATTGACTCGGCTAACAAGGCTTTTGAAAAATTTCGCCTGAAAAGGTCACCTCGGGCACCCTATCTCTGAGGAGGAGGCGCGGCGCATATTCGGGAAATCTTCTCGGAAGTAACGTCGCGCTAAATCGCTTCATTAGGCGTCGTTAGCAAGCCGTCGTCGAGCTCGTTGCCTCGAGAGGTAGGTGTCACCAAGGCTCCTTTTCCCGCCAGCTAATTATCTCCAAACTGGCCGATAAAAATAACCATCCGCCCTCCTCTCACGCCCCTCGTTTCCGAATCAATTTTTCGCCAAAACGCCACACGACGTCGACGTGAAATTGATTTCGAATCTCGCGCCGCACACATAATAACGCTTTTAATATACATCCGCGTATTTGCGCGGAACAAAGCGAGGGAGATTTCAAAGTTTCAATGCAAATTGCCACGGCTGCGCGCGAAAACAGCGATAAATTTGAAATCGTTCGGTGTCCTCCCCCTTGGCCTATAATGCCTTTAACTGATGCACATAAATTAAATGTGGAAATAGTTGCTATAACGGTGTTATCAAGCCTGCAATTTGAATTGTTAAATAATGCGATTCGCGGGGTTATTGTCAAAATTAAAATTGAGAAAAGCTCCCGAATTACCATAGGCGTTTTGTTAGTCGCGGACGTTCCCAATGATCGCCAACTTTGCGCCGGCCCGATGAATAAACAAATCAATTTGTTATCTCCCCGAGTGTTGCTATCGTGTCTCTCAGTATTAAATTGTTACATTGTTTAGTCTTCTCCCGTACCGCACATATCGCTAATCTCGGTAAAGGATTAATGTCTTTGGAATGATTAGAATAATTCCGCGGTGATAAAATTAGCAAACACGAATTTTGCAAGTGATTAAACGGCGAACAATATCGCGCGATATTACACATGTGCCGTTGTACTGTGCGACGGAATGCCTCGTAAGGCAGGTGCAAAGTACAAAAGAGGGATTAGAACTGTATGATGAAGTTTCAGCATTAAAGTGCACGGATAATTAAACTAATAAGTATTTATTATGGAGTGAGGCGCAAACTAAAGTGAAGAAGCGCTATGCGGTGCAGACGTAATTAAAAAGAATATCGAAGATTACTTCACAGTCTTGCGGTTTACTCCCTGAAATAATTTATTTTAAATTAAACAGTAGAACTTGGTGATATCCAACTATGAAGATTCAAGTATTGTATGTCCCCAAAGTACACACACACACACACACACACACACACACGTTGCCAAAGTTATTTTATTTTTCTCCTTTCGTGGTAATAGACTTAAATGATGGTGTTTGTATATTTTAGATGGTCTATTAATAAAATGGCATTGAGACATTTAGAACTTACTCTGTCGTGGATGGACGTTTCTGGGACTCCGGGTCCTGCGCAGGTGAGAATGTAGTAGGAATTGTTGGTGGAAAACTTTGCCGTGTTGTACAAACACTGAGTGCCGTCGAATCTGCTGTGCGCCTTGCAGCTGAGACACTCGGATTTATATGGAGTCGCGGTCAGGGATACTTTGTATAGATGTTGTTGAGCCGGATCGTGCTCCGTTGTTGCCAGATAATATCTGTAACCAAAGGTAGATGAATACAGTTCGCATCGAAGTTGATATTAAATTGCAACGCCATTTCAATAGTTGGCGCTGTTCTCTTTTATTGCATTAAATTGGTCAGCGTTACAAAGTTTTAACGAAAGTTGGTTTGATGAAACTAATGCAATTGACGTACAAGCCAATCTGAACAATGGCAAATGTTACTGTTTAGACCGAGGACATGGAATTTGTTTAATTGTCCAAACGTTTTATAAAATAAACACTGATTATTTGTTCCAGGAAATCTATAACAACATCTCATGAATAATAAGTTGCTTAAGATTAACAATTTGATTCCTGTTGTTTGACAACTGCTTTCACGGGGATAAATTTCCATGCTAAAACAAAATGTTCAGTTGTTAAAATAGCATGGATCCAATGCTATGTTTCATATGCTAGCCTCCAAATGTCAAATTTACTTTTCATTAGATGCTACGAGTTGAAGTTTGTATTTAAAACAGCTCGATGCTAAATCCGCATGGGATCTACGCTAGAATAATCAATGCAGATATTTATGACGTGCAATTGAGAAAAAGGTTATAATTGCGTGTTTAAATAAAATGTTACAGAAAAACATAAAGAAGTTTTTTTCTTGTCACACGACATATACGTCCATAACACGATACACTGTTAAATATTTTTGATTTTTTATTATTTTTATTATTTAACCAAATTTTAACTTACTAACTTTGAATACTGACATATACCGAGGTGGAAATTTCGGTGCTTATACAATAGTGATAAATGGCGCAAGGCTGTTCCAGTACTGGCAAATAACAGTCGTGAATCTGTGATATCCCAGTACGGGCACTTTACTGTAATCGGTGAAATACCGATCTTCATTTATACATTAAAAATAATGGCTATTTAAATTGCATTTGACAATACAAAAAATATTATTCTAATATATTTTTGTTTGAAAAAAGAATGTATAAGCCAAAAACGACGCTTCGTACCATTTTTTACTTATTTTCCATTGTGATAGTACTATTTAAAAATTTTCATGTAATAAAGTAATATACAGTCATGATGGAAAAAATAAAAGTCAACAATGTTGGAAAAAGGTATAACTTTTACATTATATATTCTTTTTCAAAATAAAAGTGAGAGTTCCCACAATACATTTGCTTAGTGTTTATAAAAAAATTAGAAAAGAATTTATATATATGTATATATTATTATTTTATTAATAATGGCTCTACATTGGTTCATTACTGGCGACCGATGGTTGGCCGTCGGTTGGCGTTTCATACCAGTGTTGCGCCAATGTTGCGAGCCAACGGTCGGCTACTGTCCGCCAGTACTGGTGCAATGCTGCGCCATTTAAAAATTTCCAACTGGGTAGCATTTTTGGCATGAAAGTAGATGCCGAACCAATCACAAGGTGAAGTTAACTTCAAAACATCATATGCTGATTTAGCATCAGATAACCGTTCAATTAACATTTTAAAGTCTGCATTTAGAAAAAATTTAAAAGCATGGAAATTTTTTCCCGTGTTGAAATGATGCGGTATATATATTTGAGATTAATTAGGTTGCAAAATTAAGGATGGCAGACATCAAAGCTTAAGTTGTTTAAAATCAGTCTTTCAAATTTAACTTAAAGTTTTCTTTAGGACGTAATTTTAAGATTTAAAAATGTATCGAGATAAAAATTCTAAATTATAATCAAAGAATTACTTAGAAACTTCATTACAATGTATTAAATCTTGAAATATTTGATTTGAATCACACTTTTCAGTCGATTTATATATTTTTATAAATTTTTGACAAGGAAATCAAACTTACACGGAAAATAATTTTCGGCTATTACAAGTAAAAATTTGGTCAATGCAGCTAGAAAATTTAGTTAGTATAATTACAAGTAAACACTATGGTCAAATCAGCAAAAAGAATTTAGGCCCGCCAATAGTGTTTAATTAGAAAAAAATGTTTGGTTGATTTAGCAATACACTGAGAGAAAAAAATATTAATTTTTATAAAAAGTTTACTAGTTTGGCATTATACTTGCAGAATATCATTATATGG
>JABFPN010007576.1:0-10159 GCA_022817305.1 Leptoteleia sp. ZL-2020
CGGGAAATTTAAACTTGCTTAATTCATTAATAATTGTATACAGTTTAAGGCAGGTTACAACGGAAACAACCGAATAGAAATAACCAATGAAAATATACATGCGCTAAACACGTGCGCAATTGCGCCCCGCTGAAACTGGGAGCACTTCCGGTCTCGAGCTCGCTGAAACTGGGAGCGTCGAGTGTAATTTTAACTGGAATTTCGCTCTCGCTTTAGACGTTTCATTTCATTACCGTCTCGTTGAGATTTCGCTTCGTTTTCATTTCAGCTTCGCTGCGTCTCACTTCGTTGCAGAACGAAACAAAAACGAAGCGAAATCTCAACGAAACGGAAATGAAATGAAGCATCATAATCAATATTATAATATCAATTTCCGAATACGCCAATAATATGGTATATTCATATTATATGATATATGTTGTGAAGATTTTTTTTCTTCATTTAATGGTAACTTGACAGAGAAAAGTGAAACATCGATAATATTTTTTGAAAATATTTTCCGAACACGCCAACAGTGTTGTTAGCAAGACAATATGATATATTTTTATAGGGATTTCCAATTTCCCTGGGGTCAAACATCAACAACCATATGATATATTGAGGTTATACGGCTTAGATAATTCAAGTGTTTAAATTGTTTGTGAAAAACAAATACATAGTGTTTGTGTTTGAAAAAGTGCTCAAATGAAGTGTTTTTTTGTTAAGATACTTTCTATAAAACGATCAGACGCATAATTTATATATTTTGTTCCAATACTCAGTGTAAACTAACCTGGACTTTCATATTTTTAATTCATTATTATTAACAAGGATGGATTATAATCAATTACAGCAAGCTTATCTTCGTGCTATTTTAATGGTATGTATTTTATTTATTTGCTAATCAAATACAATTTTCTGTGTTCTGTTACCATTATTTTTAATACCAATATTGTGAAACCTAAGTAAAGTTTGCAATCATCTTTGTTTTTGTTTCAAATTTGAATTGCCAGTCAAATATTATGTTACAATATTAAAATTGATAAAATGCTAACAATGTGTCAAATATGTATTATTGTTAGAGTTTCAGGGTTGTTACAATTTAATAAGTTGACAAGTCGTTTGTATTATTTTTTCTTTAATTAAAAAACAAAATTTGTATATTTTTGTTATTACTGGGAATGTATATGTTATTTAACTATTTTTTACTTAATTATGGAATGTAAAAGTAAATCATATTACAAATTTGCATTAAAATTATTAATAATGTGAATAATTGTTCATTTCACGTTCTTTGCATTAAGAATGTCCAATTATATTACGTTTACCTAACATTGTATAATTTAACTTGCAGTGTCTGTAATAATGTTATATAATATATTTAACATTAAATAAAGGATTTCTTTATATGCATTGTTAATTAATTTCAGACATTAGTTGAATTCAGGATGCATGTTGGCAGCAGAACAAAATATGCTGTTCATGCTCTATCCTTGTGACATTGTTGTTCTTGTTATTCTATACCTTCACTTTATATACAATATATGTTTGCTTACTTTTTTTTGATTGATTAATTAAATAAATTGATTTTTGCTTGTTTTGATTTAATTCAATAATATATTTTTTTCATTTAAAATGAATCTTTTTCCAAAAAGTCTTTTTATGATTAATTGAAAATTTTTATGAATAAATTTAATCAAATCAATTCAGTCAGGAAAGAAGATATATTTTTTTTGCATACAAAGTGATGGTAAAATGCACTGTGTGTGTGTGTGTGTGTGTGAGTGTGTTTAATAGCATGCATCCCAAATGCGACTATATATTCAATGTTGCTTTTTTTCAAACTTCTAATGTTAACTCCATAATATATGCGTATGATATGTTATAAAATGAATTTGATAAAATTCCACTAAATCTTTATTTTCTTTATATCTTATCCACAATATAATTTTACCCATTAAAGTTTGTTTAAGAAGTTACTCAATATAATTGAACATCAGGAATATTAAACTTATATACCATGGCATGGTTTTTAATTAAATACACAAAATAAAATATTATCAAAGAATATATGTGAAATATAGGAGGAAATATTGTCATGAATGCCCCAGTGGAGAGTTCATTCGTATCAATTTTATTTTAAATTAATATTAAAATGAGACATGAAAGGATGTTTATTTATTGAGAATTCACATACCGCGTTTGCCTAATGTTCCGATTTTTCTGTTCTTTTTCCTTCTCTTTCCTTTTTCTTTTTTTTCCATTTTTAAAATATACAAATGTAAAAAGAAAATAAAAAGGCTTTGAACGTACTTGGTGAAGTCTCGTAAACATACATTCATGTTATTTCCAATTTTAACTATTGCAAAGCTATTTTTATTTTTCTCATTCATAAATATCAGGAGATGGAAAAGGGGGAAAAAAGCAAAAGATAAAGGAAGAGAAATTTGATACATGATTTTGTAAGGTGGTCTTTGCGAATGTGTATGAAAAAAAGTTGGAAGGTATAAAAACAAACAAATTTAAATTCCACCAGCAGCTAATGTACTTTGATGTTCCATGCAAAATTTCGCAACAGTCGCATGTATTTTAAACAATTCTATTTCACTGAAATAAAAATACTCACAGATGGGTATTTCCACATATGTCCAACTTCAGGAGCAAACTGCCCAAAAATTATTGACTCTGCCATTGAATAGTACGTTATCTATACTCCCCTACCCCTTCTTTTTTCTTTCAATTCTTTGATTTAATAGGAGTTTCTGCATGAAAATCTGTCCAATCGAATAATTTATTTTAACTTTTTATTCATATTTGGCCGGGATTTAAATATCAATAATTAGCATGAAATTGTATTCACAATTTAATTATAATACAAAGTTAAATTTAGTTATATTATTACTAAATATTCACATAAAAGTATCCGCATAAAAGACCTTGAGAATGTGTACATAATTGTGATATGAAATTGAGATGTGCTTCAAGTGTTGCCTGCCAGACAAATATATTTATCCTTTTCAGAAAATTTCATACATCTCCGGTGGAAATTGAAAACAAAGCCCGAAAGGGAGTGTCGGTTGCGTTTGAAATGTAATTATTCGTCGGTTAATATCGTCTTATTCGTCAACTTTCCTAAAGCCAGGCGAACTCGAGGACGCGAGAGAAGCCCGTCGGTGTTCCGACAACGTGCGAGAAACGGTTATTAATATTGATTTACGAAAAATTCAATGGAAAATAAATTTGTTGTTTGAATTTCGCCAAGATGATTGTTTAAGTAGGCAACTTTGCCGGATGTGAAAGTAATTGCATCCAAGTGCAACGGGGTTGAATAATTGAAGTTCGGCGCCAAGTTTGACGTAATAAATAATGTTAGAATAAAATATCGCCCGGTAGACTGCTGTCACGTAAAAGCATATTATTAATAAATGAAATCTATCTTTGTTCGCCAAACAAATGGGATTAATCACCGTAATCGTGTGACTACCGCACGCGTAATTGGTCATTCTTTTCATTATAAACTTTGGTGTTGGTAGGGAAACATTTATCAAAACAATTGTTTTGCGCTATAATCGCATATAATTTGAGGTACACTGTAAAAAATGCTATGTTGAATCAAGTAAAATCGAATTGAATCAACTTGTTTTCTGAGTCAAATACGATCAAAGCTTATTTATAATTTGACATAGCTCATTTTATTAATACTAATAAAATATCTTTTGAGTTTAATTAACTCTATGTATACTTGGGTAAGGAGAAATATTTTATTTAATAATTTTATAAAAAAATCTTTTCATAATCTCGCCTTGGCTAGGATTTGATCTCAGTAGGTACATATTTTAACATGGAGTTAAAAGTTAAACCACTGCGCCAACGTCACTGTTTCGTAACGTCAGATATACACCGACTGTCATTTCACTAATTTCAATTATTCAATTTCAATATCGAGTCAATTCAACTATATAAATATTTGGGAGATTTAACTCGAATACGTTTGTTTCAAGTATGCCTTCATCAACTCTACAATCGAGTTGGAAGCACTCAAACATTTTTTTTTCAGTGTACTATTGAGCATAAAATGACAAGCTGCTTGGCAAAGCTTTTTCACGCTGTACACGCCGATTTGTATAATCGCGTTACTTTTTAATATACTCAACTTTTAAAAGTGTCTCGTTAGTTTTAGTTCTTGTCGTGTGGACACTAAAGGTGGGTTCTTGAATGAGATGGATTAGAAGATAATTGTGCCCTTGTTTGAGTATGGAATAAACATAAAATGTCGATTATTTTTATACTGACATTTCGGTTTTATATATTGACAAGATATTTCTTAAATTGAACAAGCAACAATAGCAGTTACATTTTATTAGACGCAGTTATCGTTGGTGGATTGTGATATAAAAAGTAAAACATTAAGATCAATTACTTGGTACAATGTCCTGTGATATTTGCAGAGTTGCACAAATGAAATAAAAGGCATCATCGTGCTTTGTGTTAGCTTCTTTACTCGAAATAGTTCATTGCACGAGGAAAAAACGATTACTAAAAATTATTGTTAGTAAACTGGTCATATACTTGCAATAATTGAGAAATTACTATCTTAAGTTAGCAAAAGGTATCAATTTGTTTACAACTCTCTAGTAAAAATGAAACATATATGTCCACATATGAATTTTTTATTTCCTTATAGGAAATTGATGAAACATATATAGTCCATATAAGTTTCATTTTTACTAGGGTTATTCATTGAAAATTTACAATATATGTCAAAATGTTGACACATTTTACTAACTTAAGATAGTAATTTTTTAATTCTTGCAAGTATACGACCAGTTTGCAAGCAATCTCAGCAATTTTTATCAATCTTTTTTCAATTTTTGTTTCAATACTCTTGTCCTCTTTCCGGTACTCCTCTTTGTATTTGTAGACTGTCCTCTAAGTTCTCTTAGATCAAATATTCAACATTCATCGTTTATTTACATTTCCGGTTAGTTTGTTATTAATTTTGGAATCAATACAATGGCTGGCTGAAAAGGCGGGGCATTTTTAATACCCCCAATCAAAGTATTGAAGATATTGATTCGCTTCTATTCAATTCGATCGAAGGGTTTTTTTCCAGCCTGTTTCCAAGTGCCAATATCTCTGGTTCGATTCATCCATTTTGAGATGAAATGTATCAATTAATTATCTTTCTCCTTTTCTTTTCCCCCTTTTATTTCAATAATTTCAATACAAATGTTTTCCGCGGACAATTCGCGCGGCAATTTTGCCCTAATATCGTTTCGAATGGAATCACGTACGAGTGATGGGGATGAAAAATATAATTGTGTAAAATATTATTGATTGCAATTTAAATGACTTAGATTGTTACATCGCTCGGATGTAATCTGTTGGAAGGAGGCAGAATTGCGCGTACAGAAAGGTGTGGTCTCGTATTAATCTCTAATTAAATCAAATTGACTAAGAATAACGTTGCGTATCTCTTCTGATTTCCAATAAGTGGATCAGATTGAGTCAAGTGGTAGTAATCGATTGGCTCAAAAGTTAACACGCGGAAAATATTAGATTGCCGGGATGGATGAAATTTACAATTACCATCGAGCGATTAATTGTTTAAACATTTTATTCTTAAAGAAGCATCCGTTATCCGACCAAGTTTCGGGTGTAGATTTTTGCAACTGTTTATACCGGGCAAATAAATTGCCTCGTTATTAACTTGGACCGGTTGACGCGGTGAAAAATTAAAAATGAAACGTTATTGGATGTTTGAATGGACTTGTGGAGGACTGTGAATGTTGTTTACGTTCCGCTTTTTGCGGAATGAAATATTAACATAAATATTGGAATATTAAGTAGAAACTGGTGTAAAAGAGGGGACCTCTTTTATAGAGAGGTCTATTAAAAAATACTAATTAAAAAATTATCAATCTTGATATTAATAACGTTCATCGCGAATTTGTGCAAAATTTGAAAATAAATAAAAAACTTTTTATGATCATACTATTGTTATTCTACATGAATCAACAACAATAACATTCCGCGATATTTCTTGAATTTCTCATGCAATTTTGAACAAAATAGTAGTAAATTTGATTGGCAAAAATTCGGATATTTTATCAGTATTTTTGAATGAACATGATACCTTAAAAATACTATACTAATATTTCATTTCAATTTTCATTTTATAATAATAATTTTATAATAATAATTATAATAATATAATTATTATTATAATTAATAGTAATAATTATAAAGGGTCCCCTTTAATTTTAAAAGAATCATATTTATATTTTACCAGTTTCAAATGCCGAGTTTGAATTGAAACTGACTTTTGAAATGAATGTAATTTTTGGTTGAATATTCAGTTAAAGTGAAAACATTTAATAAAATAAATGAATTCGTTTTCTCGATTCATTTACCGTTTAGTTTCTGATCAATACTCTTTGCAATGCGAACTTTGTAGTTTTAAGAAATTTCCCTTTAACGATTCTAGATTCATTTAATTGACCGGGAAGAAAATTTACTTTTTCAATGAGTTGTGTGAAGTGTACATGTACTGTGCAGTGTGCATATATAATCTTGCGGGACCAATTAAGAACGGAGGGCTATTGGGTGGGGTAATTAACGAATGAGAAATGCGCGAGGTTGTGTATATACATGTACAGCAATAAGGGTCTCGAAACTCCTTGTTACTAAAGAGATATGCATGTACATTAATTTGCCTTTTTTTCCCCGATTTTTACCGTTACCTTAAAAATTATTTAAAGCCATCATTTTCAGCACACGCCCATTCCCAATTATTTGCAGTATCCATCTTGTTTGTTGCCTACACAAAGTGTAATTAAAATGCTCGCTGATAAACCGATATTCAATTAAATCAATTAATTTAAATAATAATCCAGCTATTTTTATCATTATATCTCGCTGTTATTCGAATCTTTTTTTCAATATCTATTTGCAACAATATTATGTTCGCGTACACTGAGAAAAATGCAGTTGGATTTCTATTTACATTAAATAGAATCTATTTATTATAAATGGAATTATTCTTACTTTAAGAATATTTACTAATATTAAATAGAACATCTATTAAACATAAGAAGATTCTATTATTCTTAAATAGACAGTTTTGTGAGTGTAGAGATATAAGTTAACTTGATACGATTACACTGAAAAAAATAATGTATCATAATCGGTATCATTAGCCGATTATCAGTTAAATCAACTGAAGATTGCTTGCTCGAACTCCATCGTGGATTTTAATGTGAAAATTCAAGTGAAAATCGGTAGAATCAACCTCCTCTTTTTTACTTTACAATTCAGCGAGGTAATTAAAATGCCCTTTAGACTTGATTTCAAGTTTTCGTTGTATACCTTTTTTTTTCATTTGAGATGCACATATTAATTTGTCCTTTTTATTTATTTAGTTATTTTTTTATATCAACTGTCTATAATTACTTTCAAGATTAATAAAACTTTCAAGATTCAACCAATGAAATTCATATAAAATATTAATCTTTTAACATTTCCTTCAATTTGATAACATTTCTAAATACCCTGATAATAGGCTCTACATTTATTTACCCAACAGTAAATATTAAGATGATAAGTACGCGCGTTATTTTCGAACAGATAATTAAGTGCACCATCAAAGATGTTACAATCAGTTAATTATCATGGAATTAAATATTATTTCCAATTATTATCAATTCCTCGAGTTTTAAAACACATTTGCCCGAAACGAATTAACAACCTTCTCATTTAACGTTTTTTAATGTTTGCTTCAAATAAACTTGATTTGCAAAACTTTTCCATGTTAAATTACATGAAAATTCAATTCAATTAGCTAGAATAAAGCGTTATATTCGTGCAACATAAAACTTAACGGCACGAAAATGTTATTAAAAAGGAAAGAAAAATAATATAAATAAATAAAAGTAAAAGGAATTCGTCGCGGCACAATGCGGACGTAAATCGTACGAATTGCGTTTGTGTGAATTCGTGCCGATTTTGCGCGGTATGTTCTCCGCGGTACTGCGGAATTCATCGAAGCAAAAAGTTGATGAAATAACATTATTAATAATGATGAAAACCTCGTATTAAATTTGTATGTTTAAATTAGCAGCGTTTTGCATGAAAAAGCAAATTAAGGCAAATATAACGTTCACGTGTAAATAATATCGATTGAAAGTTTAAACGCATTTTTTGCGAAACCGTGTTTATCGGTCGCGTTGACAGCCCCGAGCATCCAAAAATTATCCAATTTACATGCAATTATCGTCTACTTGATTGCAATTAAATTGTCCCGTCCGATCATTTTTTTTTATTTTTTGCAAATTTGTGATATTTAGAAGGGATTTGGCGTATGATTTTCTTTTCTTTTATCCTACCTCCAACCCCCCCCCCCGAATTTATCTTGCATTTCAAGAAAATCGTCATCTCGACGAGATTTAATTTTCCTACGTTTGTTTAGATTCAACGTCGCCCGTGTTTTTATCAACATTAACGCGAAATGCTTACCGAAAACGCGTAGTTAATTTAATTTTGACATTTGCCAGGGAAATATTCCCTTTTAATACAAACGCATAATTCACGCGGCGCGCGTAGCCCATTTAATTATTTCTTTTACGACGGAAATTTGAATGAATAAATATTTACTCCTTTAAAAATTGTGTCATAAAGCGACCTTTCATGTGTGCATAAAAATGCGCGAATAAATTAAAAAAAAAACTTGATTAAAATTCCTCGCGTATGTTTTATGTTTTTTGATAAAGCGTCTAAGATGCTTTATGAAGTACCCCACCAAGTTCATCGCATTATCATATGTATATTGAAATAACTTTACACAACATTTATAAGTAGATGGAACTCGTAAAAATAAGGTAAACACATTTCATCTTAGAATACGGTGTATAAAAGATTTTTTCATTCCTGAAATAAAAATATATTTATGTTACGGTACCTTTTTATTCAGTCAATATTTAATGTAATTGCTTCGATAAGACAAAAATATTGGAACATTTTATTCCTTTATTCCTTTATCGACGAACATTATCGCAACTCACTCATAAAGGAAAAAAAATGCACTCCTACGATGGGAATGGTTTAATTAGAATCTTTTTATTAAAATAGGATCAGTTGGATTGATAATTCTCTTAAAATTCAGAATATTCTGTTGATGTGCAATAAATTTAGGTTTCGATTTTAAGATTTTAAGTTCAATTTGATTTTTCGTTTACTACAAGAATATGCATGAGCCCGAAACTACAAGTGACGACGAAATTTCAGGGATTCTTATTCAGAAATATACACTGAGAAAACTAGGACTGAAATTATTATAATTTTTAACTTTGTTTCAAACGAAATATTTCAGTATTTCACAAATTAGGGTCTTTTTTAAGATGGAAATTTCAGTTTCAAGTATAAATAAAACATTTGAAGACCGGTGTCTTTGATCAGAGAAACGGTAATATTTATTCAAAGATTATGCATAAAAAAAGTCATATTTTCTGACGCACTTTTTAGCATATAAATTAATATTCTTTTTACATATATGCAGAAAATTGTGGATGTAACGAGGAATTATAAAAGTAGAAAACGAAAAGCATGCCGATAATCAAGTGGTAGAAATCAACGTTACACTTTAATTTAAACTCGTTTCATTTTTATTTCAGATTGTAATATAATACTAGACAATACAAAACGTAAAGTTTGAGTGCATATAAAAAAAAAAATATATGAGTGAGTACCGAATTTAATTGCATTATATTTTCGCTATTCAATAAACTGAACATACTTGTTTTATTACGTCGTGTATATAATAAATGAAATGACGCCGCGGTGATCAAATACTGGCTGAAAAACATTACAAGAAATGTGTATAAATAAAAGTAACCTTGCGCGATATTATTTAGTGTATTGTTTAATTTATAGCGTCTGCTGAATAGTAGCTTCCTGTGACTTTCGTACCAATAACGAAATATAAGGTGGTATTGTGTTCTTTAAAATATGCTCCATAAATATAATCCGCAGATTTTCATTCAGCTTGTCAACTCGAATGGAAAATTGAAAATCAAATTTATTATTTCTATATTCAAAGCAAGAATAGTGGGTATAAATACAATGTAAGGGTAAATACAATGAAAAAAAAAAAAAAAAAAAAAAAAAAAAAAAAAAAAAAAAAAAA
>JABFPN010007577.1:0-10157 GCA_022817305.1 Leptoteleia sp. ZL-2020
CAAATGAAATCTATTAAACGAGTCTGGTTGCGGTATCTATACTGATTTAGGTGTTCCGAATATTACCATACTGTTTATATAGTGCATATAAACATTTAGGTGTGCTCTTGAAACTTTTTTTTCCGTGTACACATAATTTTTAAGAGCTATTATCTTCTCGTGTGACAGTTATTATAATAAATAATACTGCAATTTCATTTCACTTGAAAGATATTGTGATTATGTTACAAATGGAAATAATTTAAATGCAAAAAATTTCCTCATTATTACCGGATATCCTCAAATCAGAACAGCGAATACCGGTACATTTCATTCATATTTATGGGTTTTTATTGAGAGGCATAAGTTAGTTTAACTTTGATTTAATGCAACTACAGATGTAATGTACAATTATTGATGTTTTATACACATTTATATTATAATGTATTGTAAGTATTTTCGAATTAAAACTCGACCAATGATTATGTTAGAATCAAAGGTGATTGCTCGCATATAAATGTTCGTTAAATGACGGATAGTTTTACTGACCGAGTTAATAATTTTTCATGAATTTGTAACATAAAACTATGAACTAACGTTATTTACGTTATTCTACATTAACGACCAGACACTATAAACGATATTCATATATGAAATTGTTTGATTCTCGTGGATGACATTTAGTTTAATTAAAAAAAAAAAAGAAAAAAGGAGCTTTTCAGTCGATCCATTATGTAACATCAATGCTCAAACTATAATTTCAATTTATATATTGCTTGAAAAAAAAAAAAGAAAAAAGAATTATGACGCAACGAATTTTTATTTGGAGGTTGTATGTTCATCGTTCCATGCTTTTTGCTAATATCCACATTCACATACAAAAAGTGTTCATTTTCAAGCTGTTTCTTAATATACTACCTTCGTACACAAAAAGTTTCACTTGCGTGAAGTGAAAAATTAATTTTGGAATGCTTGAAATAAGATGATTCCCCGTAACAAAACAATTAGCCGAGGCGAAGCCAACAACTGCGAGCTCGTTCCAATTAGGATCAATGTACAGTCATTGTGTTCGATTATACGAGCTGACATGTCTATAACTCGATGTTATTTAGACCGTCGACGGGTGAACTAATTTTTGCATAATGCTTTATTCGCGCGCAAACAGCCCAGGAATCCCGCCGCGGTTATCATCGGTATCTCGATATTTCCTTTGTCGATTCATCCCGCACAATGTTCTGGCATTAGTTTCAATGATAAGTAAAGAATCGCGTGAATGAGACTGCAAAATGTGCGCGGCCGGTTCCGTCGACTCGCGATACGATATCAAGCGTATCGATTTTTCCACGGCCCATTATCCGCCTCGTAAAGAGACGGAGTCGATCGCGAGAGTCTATCTATCAATCGCGCTGACACGAGATAACCTACTTATACACACACCCAAACCACCCACCCGTGCGCGCACGCCCTCACACAAGCGGACATTCGCGTGCATGCGAGCTCGTACGCATATACCTGACGGGCACAAGTGCACGCGCTTACATGCGTAAGTGTGTACAGGTATACATGTGCGAGCATACACACACACCTGCATTTAACTCGCGTACGTACACAGTGAAGATGCACACCGAGAGAAATTTATTAGTAGTTGCTACTATATTTGATATTAACTCGAAGATACGTGTGTGCATTTATAGTATTACTTATAGTGTGATAAAATTTGTCAAATACGTCTTAAAAATTGTTGGAAGAAAAGTTTGTTGCGAAGGACGACAAATAGCCTTTGTCGTCAGTCGTTTGTCAAACTTTAGTGCGAATGTGAGTGGGGCGTGGTTTAAATGTCGTGAACTAAGACTCATCTTTTCAAGCTGTAGGCGTGGGCTGGTGGTAAAGGGCGCGACCGTTAACTTTGACGTAACGAGTTCTAATCTTTGAAAATGACATCTTTTTTCAAGTAAATTTTTTAATGTATCATGTTACATTAGAAGGGATGTTATAAATACTCTAATATATCCTGGAGTTTTTATAAAATATATTAGCGATTGCTAATAAAGTTGCATATAAAGTGTTTCACATTTTTATATCATGCTTGGACTTTTATGTATGTCCAAGTTAAAGTACATATGTATAATGAGGTGTGATTTACCCCCCAAGTACGTAAGAATCGACAGATCCAGAGCCTCGGGGGGGAGGAATCCGTTTGTTCGACGTAACCTCAGAATGGCGACCGTTCACCCGCACTGAACGATCACGAGGAGAAAGAGAGCATTGCTTCCTACCTTCGTTCAAACACGCACACACACATATAGATACACACACACACACACACACGCGTTTTAAAGGCAAATATAAAAAGACGCGCCATACTGTCTCGCAAGTCGACAATAATCCCTTTTACATACTTGCTCCAAAAAGGTTTCTGTCGGAGACGTATTTATTTACAGGGATTTGCCCGGTTTTTGCAGGTCTCGAGCAGATTAGCGACACATTGCATTAAATATTACAATGCACTGTACAAAGCACACGCTACTTTCACATAATTACACGGGACGATAATGCAATTAAAAATTTAGCAATTAATTCTTGAAGCTGCAAAAAGCTCGAGTGCGATACAGCACGATAGTTGGTCCGAGTAATTATGCAATTTCAGTTACTTTTCTTATTTTAATTCAGCTGTGCAATACGAGTTGTTAAGTGGTATTTTTCTTTAATCACGTATATCTAACAAAATTGTAATTGCATATATAAATTTATTTAAAATACTGACTATGGGCATATCTTTTTCGAGGCACGTTAATCTTGTAATTTAGGGGTAGTTCTTTATTTTTTTTTTTTTTTGCATTTTCAGCTTACTCACGCGAGCACTGTTCCAAACCCCTTTTGTTAGCAATCAAGTTTTCACCCCGAACTATTAAAAATGTGTTAATGACCATCCTTTGATGCCGACGACGGCGAACTTTGTGATATTTGTTTGTCTTTGGCTGTTCGAATTCTTCGGAAGTGTTTTCATTAAGTAATACTTTTTAATCAATTTACAAATTGGATTCGAAGCATTATGACACTTACAAATGAGTTTACTGTACATAAACATATTCTGAAATCCATCCACGGTGGATAAACAGTTTGTTCGTTTAACTTGGAAACAATTGAAAAGTTTATTTCCCTTTTACAAGACGCGCCTATAAAACCATCATCGTTCGCGGCTGATTGTATTAAATAATTGTAATATATATATATATATATTTGTTATAACTGCAGTTATACTGGAGAAAGGTAAACGTGGTTGAAAATATAATCCGACAGATAGAAATGCAGTAAATCCAGTTGCAAAATGTGTTTTACAATGGACGCGAGTGATTGCGGTAGAAGTGGAGAATACCGGATAGGGTGTTATAAACTTTTGATTATTACGATTTCGAGCGCAATATCTAAATGTGTTCTGCACTCGAAAAACTTTGATTACCAGATGATTGCGAAATATGCCGGATTGGTTTATTGAGGAAAATGTTGCTAAAGCATCTCCAAATACAGATTACGGTTTGCGTAATATGATGAGATATAAGCCTATTCAGAGTTGTTTTCATATTGCGCAAAACTATTTCGTTTTGACCAATCTCACCGATAACTATCCGTATAATGTTGCACGAGCCCGTGGTACCCCGCCCCCCCCCCCTCCCCCCCGCCGGTCCCGTAATCTTTCGCCAAGCTGCTTTATTAAATTTATATTTCGATTAAAGATACACGATAATCCATTTCAAATTTATTACGCCCGCCTATCGATGTTTATTGATTTAATGCGAATATATTATTACGGTGGCGTGCGCGAATCTCGTTCCTCGGCAAAGAACTCGACTTTTTGATATTGATCACTTTTTGCGTACCGCAACGATGATACCGTCATTCGTTGTTGATTCAACGCGGACAAAAAAAAAATGGAAGCTTCAAACATTTTGCATATAAAATGAGGACTCGCGGGACGGTTCCAGCAAGAAAAGGTGTAATGTTGTTTCGCCGCTGGCTAAGAATCCTCCGCATTCTCTTCACACGTTGCTAGTTATCTAGACAGATGATGTTACCGTGAACTAGTAAACCTCATGTTTTACCCATGCTAATTTCAAGTTTACGTAATGATTGAAAAGTCATTATTTACAATTTGTCAAAGTTCGTCAGATAATTTGACGTGATACGCCGTAAAGAGAAATTACATGGCACTTTTTTCTTCTTTTTTTTTTTTTTTTTTTTTTTTTAATAAAATGTATATTCAATGTTCATTTGGGAAGCTGCGGAAACATTGCTTTTAATTAATTACAAATTTCACATTCGTTTCATATTCATTATATTACAACTTCATGGCTTAATTAAATTTTATTCTTTGAGTGAATATTTGATTGTTTACACGAGACATTTGCAAATAGTAAATAATTCGTTCGGAGAGAATTTATTTGGAAAATAATATTAATATAATATTTACGGGAATATATGCTCTCAAAAATATCACTTTGAAAACAAAATATTGTTATTTAAACGGGAAATTGTTAATAATTCTTCTTTTTCTTTTTATGTGTGAAAGGGAATCATTTTTATCGAATGCAAAGTTTGGATGGAATTTTTGGAGGTGTTAGGAAATTTCGTGAAAACTTTATAGAGAAAATGCGATATTTCTTTGGCAAAGTAATAATAATAAAAGAAGAACGTTTATGAAAACAGAAATGAATCAGACACGTGATCCCTGCCGAGCGCTCGGGTGGCAGTTTTCGTTTGGATGTGGAGGTTAACTCGCGCAATCCCCAAACCGCAAATCGAGCTTCAATACGTGGCGCAAAGTAGTCTCGGGCGTGCGTTTACAAATATATACGTACGCTTGAAAGATAAACTCGCTCGTATACATTAACGTGCTTGAACCAGTTCATCTTTCGCGCGCAATTACGGTTGTTGGATGAATGATAAATGAGGGAAGTGGTGGTGGGGGGGGGGAGGGGGACGGAGGGAGGGAGGGAGAGAATAACATACGCGAACATCAAACATCCGCAACTTCAAATATTTACTATGCTGAAACATATGGTTAATATTCATTTAAGGGTGTTTGCAACACACCCGAGGCAAACTTACACGCGACGATTCAATTTATGCCGTTGTAATACTTCATCTTGCACATGAAATAGTTGATTCGCGGATGAACGCGAATAATGGTAAAAATCATATTTTTACACGCGTGACAGAATGTTCGAGTTAGTTATAACGAAGTCGTAAGGCTGTTAGGGATACCGCGCCAAGCTTCCCTGCAAATAAACATTAATTCTTTTTAAATCCAGCATAATTTACGAACTCTCATTTTTGAATTTATATGTAAATATAATTTTCGCAGCGCCTGATATTAAGGCGCGGGTGGTATATTCCCAAATCAGGCAACAGAAGAGATAATTCAATTTTAATAAATTTAAACTGAAATATAAACATAATGTGCAGAATTTTATGCGCGAGGCAGATTATTTTATGTTAACGATGTACACTCGAGTAGAACAATTTCGCGTATAATTTTAATTTCTCGAAATATTTCAAATAAATGAATAATTGATATCAAAACTGCATTGCGCCAGATTTAAATTCATTTATATGACTGGCGAATTATAAATTTTTAATGAGACGTAATTTTTTTCCTCTCGTGAAATGTCATTTGTAAATTATAAATACCGGCACTATTACTAAAAGCTTAAATTAAGGACTAGTCATATTCCGATGGAATTAACCATTTAAATCTTCGTCTTTTAGATGTAATTGAAATTATTCGAATATATTGAATTATTTGGGCTAGTTATTCCGTTTCATATGTTATTAAACAATATTGCAATTAAAATATTTATCGAGAGCAAAAACTGGCAAACATTTCGACAGTGTAATTTAACTTATTGCATTTTTAAATTCGGGGAAATGTGCGATAAGCAAATAAAGTTAATTCAAGCCAGCAAATGAAATATTTTATACCAAATAATTCGTATATTTATTATTCAGAACGAATAAAGGTGAATTACACGTGTACGCGTGCATAAAAATGTTAATAAATGTTTAAAAATATAAATTTAATAATAAATGCTTCGAAATATATTTTTGCAAGGAATTTATATCCTTTTTTAAAATCGATAGTCGTTAATTCAAAAGATTTATATTTTATTTAACGTCGTGAAAAACGGTTCTCAAAGAACACGCGATAATGCGAAAAAATTCTTCGTATAATGTATTATTTTTTGGTTCTAATAATATCACGCAACAAGTGGAAGCGTATTGTATATGTAAATAAATTGCTCAAAACGCTGTTTAATTCTATCGAGTTACTGGTTTATGAATACATTATGTAAAATATGATAGAGTGACAAAGTTCATGATTCGGTTAATTTATGGTCACGATGCAGCAACATTTTGAATTGTAACGGTATTAAACGTCGCCCGATTTCTTACATTAAATTTGATCCAAACAATTGTTCGATCGTCGCCTCCGGGATCGAGAAATGACTTTTTTTCTCATTGATCACCGCGCACGATTCGACGATCGACTTTTGCAGTTACAATACAGCAGAAGTGATATAAATGTCGTAATTTCCCATTTTTATGTAATTCTTTCTTTTGTTTCAGGTGAGTGGTTCTTTTGGCCGGTACAACTTGAGATTTTGTAGCTGTAAAAACGGTAATGTACGCTTGTATTACGACTCCGAGTTTCACATTATTTATGATTGAATTCTTTTTGCTGAAAAAACATTTATTTTTGCGAGAAATTAAAGTAATAGCTTAACAGATTCCATAGATAATGTATTATACGTCAATAAGACTGCTAAACAGTTCCATAACGGTTTCGATCTCGGCGCGGAACTTTTCTTTTGTTAAATGAAATCCTCGTTGTTTGAAGCAGAGCGTCGACAAAAAAGTGCTATCGCTGTTGGAATCGTACCTACAGTACCCGATACAGTAATAGTGTTTGAATAATCTTTATTTCATTGCATTATCTAATTACCGTTGCTTCCGTTGTTCGATATATTTTCGCTCTAATAAGCAGAAATCTAACACTGACTCGTAAAATATCAAAGTCGCTTTACGCTATAGCTGGCAAAAATTTTAATCCCAACGCGTTTCGTTTAATTTGATACCAAAGGAAATTATAATCGCATCCTCAAAGTCACTCGATTAACCATAAATACGATACTAGTGACTGCATAATTCATTATTAACACTCGAAAATGTTTCACAAGCAAAATTTGAAAACGTTTGCACTGTTTATAATAATTAAGAAAAGTGGTGGTCATAAGCCAGCGGAGCAATGCAATTTTAAAGTGTATTTTAATGCTACGGACCAAGCGGAATTTCGTACTTTGTACACGGAAAAGTGACGGAAATAAATGGAAAGCGTCCGTTTCTCGTTCAACATTTTCCCTCGCTATACATTTCAAGCCATCGAATCAACCACGAATGGTAATTGATCTTGTCTTGATGTCCCTTTTACGTCAATGCCTTGTTAATAAATGCAACAGCGAACTGTCATTGATCGTATTATTACTTAACTTTAATGTATCTCGGAGTCAACGTACTGACACGTTTAGATTACAATATCGCGTGAAAAACCGTCGACGAACGAAACACTCAAGTCGTTCTATTACAATCTATCGGTTAACAAAGCGTGATATAATTTCAAATTATGAATAATTCAACATGCACTATTGAAGTGAAGCTGAATTTGTTTTTAAGCTGACCTTTATAACATCCGTAACGTTTGAAATCGTGAATTAATATCACGGCGCTATCAATACAATAGTGATTGTCACAAAATTAACATCCACCGATATTGTTTCGATGGGGGCCTATACATTGTGTATTAAGAGCGTTATTGGTACAATGGCATTTCTTTTATTCTGTCGCCGCGCGTACGGTGGAAGGCGAAACTGCGGGTAGCAGCAAAGTTCGAGGCCTGCGCCGTTTCCTTCAAAGTTTTGTATTTTAATCGGCCGCTGTTATCGATCCATTTCAATACAATTTTTATCATATTACTTGGCGGAAATTTTCCAAGGTGCCAAGGCATAATCGAACGCGGCTTTTGTATATCCAATGTTGACTAGAATCTCAACTATGTTAACAGTTTTCAAACTGTGCAGTCTACTCCAAACAGGGTTTACTATTCCCCAATGAATACTACTAAAGATTTATCGTCGTCTTTTGTTTGCTCCAGTTACTACGGTCCAATAGTCTCTCTCTCTCGCTAGTCTTTCTCCCAGTAATTACGTTTTGTTCTTTATGTTGCGTCCTTAGCGGCGAGGCTGCTCTCGTGTTATTGATTCCCGAGCTATTAATCAAGCAATATATTTTAACGGATCCATTCTTGTTATTAACATTTATAACCAAAATCGTAAATTCGAAATAATGGCCTAAAGTAGAGCGCGGGGTCCCAAAGTCCAATGCGCAATATTGGGATAATTCACCAGCGGACGGTGTTTCTGGTTTGGGCAAACATTTCCGATGCGCGACGGAGCGCAAATCTGGATATAATACGTAAATAAGTTGAGCACAATTTTGCACACTTGTTAATATCCCACGCTGTTACGCTTTCCCCCTCTCTCTCCCTACTACTACTACTACTACTACTACTACTACTACTACTACTCTCTCTCTCTCTCTCTCTCTCTCTCTCTCTCCCTCTCTTCCTTCCTCCCTCCGACAGTCGTAGTCGGAATCAAAAGTTCGGGCATCAGCTGGATATTTCATACACGTTGTCGGATTATAATTCCGGCAGAATGAGAAACAGCGCGAGCAGTGGCCACTTCCATTTCAATATAAATGGACGGAGTCCGGGTTTGTAACTTTGCGAAACAGCGCCCGGGCCGGCTTTGGTGAATTGGGTTAGTGTCCTGCGCTTGAATTAAAGGACTCCTCTCCTACTGTATCATCAAAACCAACCGGACCGCTGAAATTGAAGTTACACAGGTTTACAAAGTAGTGCGAATGTTTCAATTGAACTCCTGACTTTGGTTATAAACACGAAACTGGTCAAATCAATGGACAAGCCCCCGGCCGGTATTGACAAATATGAATTGAAAGCTTTTCGCAAAACTTTGCCACGCTGTTACGCGCAGACGCGCGTCGCCTCTCCTTCGGCCCGTCTTCAATTATCATTTTTCTGCACAATAAAGGTGTGGGGGTGGGGGTGAAAAAGGGAAACATGCAATAGGAATGCGCTCGGCGCAAGTATAAGCCAGCTTACGCAGTTATTATAAAACGAAAATGGAATATGAATATCTGAGCGGAAAGGAATGGGATGCCGTTCTCTTAAATAAGGGATCGATCGAATAAAAATAGGAACATTGCTCTTTATTGCGGATTACGTAAGTGGTTTAGAAAAAGGTGTTTCGTCGGGGATGCAAAGCCGACGGGAATTGGCCGTCTAAAAGAAATATGTAAATCATTGAAGCGGCGGATGCATTTGTAGTCGGAACGCCGGGATCATTTTGCGGAATTGTTATGGCATCATTTCGAGGCTGACAAGAGTCATTCGAAAGGTTAAAGAGAATCGCGGGGCGGGGAGGAAGGGAAGGGGTGGGGAGGGGGGGGGAAAGGACGAAAGCAAAAGATCCGTTGTTCTCTCGCCGCAGTTATTGCGCCTGCGTCGTTTTCTCGTAACGGGTACAGCGTCGTTCGGAGCCGATTCCCTTCCTTTTCAATATTTATGCTTCGATGGAGTGTATCGGTCAGAAATACGGCGATACGGCGATACGGCGCGCGGCGCGCGGACGGGTGAGACGGCCAAGTCGGTTCGCGAAGCCACTCAGCCGTGACTCCGTTAATTTGCACGCAGTCACCATGACTACCGTTTCTCGTTTGCATTTTAATAATTCGTCGAATGAGAATAAGCGCGAGCGAAGGCGCGCGCGCGCGAGCCACCGCCGAGATCCATGCATTGTCGCCGACGCCGCGCAAAGGATACACACGCGGAGGGTACCATCAGAGGGGGCCCTCTCGTCTCTCACGCTGCTGCTAGCCGCGCTTTCTGAAATTTCATTCCGCTCCTGTCGCCCGCCCGCTCCTCACCGCGCAACGATCGGATTCAGACGCCGTTTGCTTATGTTACCGTCTATTCTCAACTTTTCCGCGTTTCTTTTTTTCCCTGCCGCCCCCCCCTCCGTTTCTCTCTCTTTGTCTCTCTCTCT
>JABFPN010007578.1:0-10156 GCA_022817305.1 Leptoteleia sp. ZL-2020
CCCATTGCCTATGTTGTTCATAAACCAATTATTGAACAGTTTACTAAAATTTAATAAACAGATTGTTAAATTATATGAAACTGCATAGAATTACTATTTTTAATAAACTAAGTTAACAAATTTTAATGAACTAGTTTTCCATATAGTGGTGTTCTGTAAGTATAATGCCAACGTAGTAAACTTTTCATTAAAAATTGATATTTTTTTCTCTCCGTGTACACGTCAAAAACTACCTAGCACCCAGAATTAAGTAGTAACCAGAATTGCACCAAATTATATAAAATATTTCTGCAATAAAAACTTTATATATATATTTACTTGAACATTATCTGAGTTTTTTATGCCAAATTGTATTGTCATACGTTTTTCTATCTAAATTAACTAATAATAAGTTAAAAAAGAAATTAAAATTCGCACGACACTTTTGTACATTTTTCTCCAAGTCATCTAAATTCAAAATCTAAAATAAACTTTCTTTCGATCAATTACACAAACAAATACCAGAGTTTCTTGCATTTTACATTTTAAGAACTTTCTTCTTCAATCCCCCACTTCTCGTACAATGATTCTTGAAATTCTTAATAGGAAATTAAATGAAACAAATTCCATCGTCCAGAAGATGATGCCAGAGTAGAGAACACATTTGCCACAACGTTAATTAAGTTCAAACGAAACTGAAGTAATTGAAGCGAGTATCGATAAGACAGTTCGTTAGTCATTATTGATGCAATGGGGGTTCCATAAATATCGACTTTCGAGTGATTTGGAAAAAAAGGCCGCGCGCGTTCGCTCTTGGCCATCGTGCGTTACGAGCCCGTTTCATTAACGTGGGAAGCCATTTCCAAGCTAAATTGGCAATGACGTGGTCGCTCCAGTTCCTCAATTAGACGATACTCGCGCGAGCGAATTTGATACAGTCATCACCTGAATCCTCGTTAGACGCGAGAACATTTTTCCCTCCTCTCTTTGCTTTTGCCTTTTAGGAGAAAGTCGAGATATCCATCACGAAACTTTCTGCCTGTCATACGCAGTATGATGAACGATTAAGACGTCGAATTAGGCGAAAAATAAATTACACGTTGCACGAGAAAAAAAAAAAAGAAAAATTATCTTAGGCGAGATATCCCTCTTTTTGATTCCTTATCATTACCAAATGGACAAATTAAAGGTAAATCTTTCTATGTTGAGTTATCGACGTTTGAATTATCAAGCAAAGGATTTTGTTTAATTAATCGAATTGGTTGCTTTCAATTAATCGTGCTGCACCTTTTATCTTTAACCGTTCTTAATCCATTAAGTCTTGAACTGATGCTTTTTAAAGTGTTTCTTTCTTTTTCTTTCTTTCTTTAATAAAACCAGTTCTGATAAATTCCAGAACGAACAATTTGTAATATATTAATTGAACTTTAAAATGATTGTCATTAAAGATTTTAAAATTTGCAACATTACTGCGTTTGAATTATAAATTGTTTGCATGTAGAACTAAATAGAGACAATGGATTTAGTTTAACACATGTGGTACTTTCGTTTGAATTGCACAGGTTCTGTTGCAAGTTGTTGCAAGTGCGTGAAGTAAATGGCAAAGTGTTGCACAAATCATTAGGAATGATTTGTTAGTAACGAGGAACTGCTTTTATTCACATGTAAACTCGTTACAAAATTATTGACGTAACAAGTTGTCAGTGTTATGCCATCAATTTATTGGGGTGTAAAATCGTTCGAATTTTCTTTGTTATGGCCACTTTTTTTTATGCAAGACCGTACAGGTATCTACTGTTTTATAACGAAACTAACTTTCCCGTTAAAAATTTTGGAATTAATAAAAACAAAATATTAGAAACAATGTCGTTATTAAGGAATCTATAGTAAATTTTAAAACCAGACTGAAATACGGTCCTGGTCGGGCATCCAGACAAAGTTCTGTACACTGAGAGAAATATGATAGAAAAAATTACTGTTTTTAACTATATATCAGTCTTTCAGTAAAAGTTACTGTTTTTTAAAAGAAAAAATTTCTGCTTTATTTATAAATATAAGAATTAAAATTAGTTTCTTTGCTTTAAAAAAAACAGTAATTTTTACTGAAAAAAGGATATACATTTAAAACACAGTTAAAAACAGTAACTTTTTCCACTAAGAAAAAAATTGTAAAAATACTAGACTTTCTCGTAAATCCCGAATATATTTGACTCATTTTAAGAAAAACTAGTCGAGGCTAGTAAAATATATTGGAAATCGTATTATTATTAAACTTCTAGCATCTTGTACTAGGCTTTAAGGATATTTTGCTAGATTACATGATAATTTTTTACATTAGACAGACATGGGATATAGAATCCGACTGATTGCCTACATGTGGTATACCTTCGTAACGACGAAATATCAGCGGCGCCGAGGCTTCCATCTGTCTCCAAAATATCGTGATAAACTATTAAATATTAGTGTTCAATTTTAAGTATGAAATAAGAATGAAAATAAGAATGAAAATAAATGAAAGTATAAAAAAAACATGCATGATTATATGGTAGGGCCTTTTTGAACATTCTAGAAGTTTTTTGGTCATAATATAATTAGAAAAAAAATTAGATAAATATATCCGACATTTACTACAAAGGATAGTATTTTTTTAAAGTACTTTTTTCAATTATCTCACACCAAAATCACGCTTAACCACCACTTGCTTCTTTTCCCCGAGTTCTACCCTGAATCAAATTTTTGTAAATGTTTTTTTCTTTTTTTTATACCTAACTTAAATATTAATAAACAAAAATCTGCCGGATATTATAAGGAATACCATAAATGTAAACATACATCAGAATTATTACAAAATTATATGAGCAAACACTAACAAATTTGGGTGTTTTTAACATTCTAAAACGTCCCATCGACCTACTATAGACCTTCCCCTAAAATGAACGTCTTCCAAACGATTGGTAACACTTGTTAAAAGTTGTCTCCTTATTGGTACTCAAGTCATTGTTTGTTTACATCACCGCATTGCATTACACTATATATTGGTTCGCAGAAAGTATGCAATAATAGTGCTGTCAATGCGTTTCACAATTGCACCTTGCAACTGTACGGTGAACCGTCGGTGCGTGTATCGCACCGTTGCACTTTGACGAGTTTTTACGGTTCAAGGTAACCCAACTGGAGACACGTAACAGTACGGTCGCGCGGGCTAAATTCCACGCCAAGGTTTCGCGAGGACTTTGCGGCGTGCATGCGACATGCTTTTACCGCGCGTGCATAGTTATTAGCCGGAACAAAATAGAAATTATAGAGTAACGCGGCTGTCGGTCAGGGAGCGCGAGGACCAGTTCCGCGTCGCCAACATATGTAGGTCGACGCGCGCATTTTTGCGCTTCGCGTTGCCATTTGTCGGTCGTCCAACGTCTAACCGTAGACACGTTTTTCCGATCATTTCCACATGCCTTTGTTGAAATACCGCATTGTTTCTATTTTCTTCTACCTCGACCCCATACATTAAAGATAATCGAACGGCGTTTTTAAGTACTTTTTTTGTCCTTCCCTGGGATGGGGAGTTGTAGTCTTTTATGAAATAATTATTCTTTGAACTGTACACTGAAAAAAATACACTCAGAAAAATATAACAGAAAAAATGACTGTTTTTAACTGTATTTGAGCCACATGTCCGTCTTTTAATAAAAATTACTGTTCTTTAAAAGCAAATACACTAGTTTTGAATGTCATATTTATAGATAAAACCGAAAAATTTCCTGTTAAAAAACGGTAATTTTTATCAAAAGACGGACATGTGGCTCAAATACAGTTAAAAACAGTATTTTTTTCTGTTATATTTTTCTCAGTGTAGTACACAGAGAAAAAAATTGGGATAAAAATTATTATACTAAATGTAAAAATGGGGACAAATTACAATTCTTGCAATATTTAAAATACATTTTGAAAGAGATTATCAGTATTGTACAAATTACTATGATACAGTATAATAAAAATGTTCATTTTTCTTATAACCTCTTTTAAACTGTATATTAACTAAGACAAGAAGATGTCATTTGTCCCTCTTTTTACATTTAGTATAATAATTTTTATCCCAATTTTTTTCTCAGTGTATAGTCGTCCTGAAGTCTAGGTGTTCCTGCATAAAATAATGCTCAGCAATGTGGTAATCCTAGTAGAAATAAAATCGGGCATGCCCTATCACGTATAGGGCTCTAATGTGGCTGAAACGTCGAATACCTGAACAACGGTTTCCTAATTTGAGCCCTACAAGGGACTAACCAGGTACACTGCATTTGATCAAGTAATATGGCGTCCAAAGCTGGCCCAAGCAAGGTCAACTAATTGAGCAGAACGTAATTTAGCCGCAATGGAATAAATGTGGAAAACATTTCAGGACCAAATCAGGATAACAGACATAAAGCCATTTATAATTGAAATGGGCTCTGATTAGTTCAATCTCACGAGCGTCACGGTAGCCTAATGGTCAAGATGTTAGGATGCTTCAGTAGGTGCGGTGTTCAATTCTCAACAACGGCAAATTTTTTTAAGCAAAATTTGTTGAGGGAATAAAAATAAGACACGTTCTGTGAATGCCAATTATTAAATTGTAAATAAAAATATTCAGTTTATCAAAAATATCAGTAATTTGTATTAATTTTCTTTCCTCTCCGTGTGGATAACAAGTAAGGTCCCTCTTGGGCTCCGATTTGATTCCAATATGGGTCCTCATTGGGACCTTATACATACCGAGCGTTACGAACTGATACGGCGCCCTATTTGGATACCAAATCGGTTCCTGATTTGAACACGTGGAAAACGAATCAGGGCCACATGTAGTTCCAAACTAGATTTCTACTTGGGAAGAGGTACGACAGTTCTGATAATTAGTACTTGAAAAAGTGACACTGTTTACCAGGTTGTCCGGTAATATTGTTAATTAACATTGGAGTAAATAGTCGCAGAATGCCAGAAAATATACTGAAAAAAAGAACCATTAAGAATTACTGTGCTGGAACCTTAAAACGAAGCTGTGTTTGTAAAATATAGTAAAAATTATGGTAATAAACACAGCAAAGTATTTGAAAACAAGGTAATTTTTCCTATATTGTACAAACGGTAACGCTTTAAGCTTCCAGCACAGTAATTCTTAATGTTAGTTTTCCAATGAATAGTAGCTTTTATAATTTTATTTTTCTCAGTGCAATTTTAATTTAAGAGTATCTTTTTTGATTTTACAAATACCACTTTTTTGTCTAGAAATCCAATCGTTTTATTTACTAATAAATTGATAATAATCATTATTCTAACAAATTTTCATATTCTACAAATCCAAATATTTTGATAATCACGAAAAAGCAATCAGAAAGAAAATAAAAATCCTTAGAGTCATTTGTTTGTTGATTCACTTTTTTGTTTACAATGCAAATATTAAAAGCAAAATATTTACATTTTATTTGACATTACTCTGTTCATTGACGACGGCGTTAAAACAATATTAATTCATATTCCCGAATTTCCCAGTAATCATGCAATATAATTTCACACGAAATTAAATAAAATTATTATTCAAGATATAATTGATATAATATTTCAAATGTAAACATAACACCTATTACACTGAGGAAAAAGGTTATAATAAAAATTACTATACCTTCTGTGGTTGAAGGGATATCGTCTATGACGTTTATACAATTGCTATACCAACATAATAATATTTTTTATATGATCTTGTAAAGTTGCCACTATTTATGGTAATTATTACCATACTGAATATAAAATTTTACTATATCATACACAAAATTTTACCGCAATGGTATGGTAAAATAGCAGACACTCTAAACAATATCTTTCCAATGACAGAAATTATGGTTGTTTTAATTAAAACTTTTTCTCAATGCATTTATACACTGAGAAAAATATGACAGGTAAAATTACTGTTTTTAACCGTCTTTCAAATGTATATCCGTCTTTCAATAAAAATAGCAATTTTAAAGGAAAAATTTCAGTTTCATTTATAAATGTAATATTTAAATAGGACTGAAAAATGAAACGTTGTCGAAGTATAAAATGTAAGATGGCATTGTTTTTGTTTTATATTTACATCCATTATTATGTCCCTTGGATGTAAACAAACAATATTGTTTTTGTAACCTTAATTTGACCTTCCGGGTGTTTACAAACATTATTTTTGTATATAGACAATATTAAAGACGTTTCGTTTTTCAGTTCTATAACATTTAAAACTAGTTTCTTTGCTTTTAAAAACTAATAACTTTTACTAAAAGGACGGATGTACAGTTAAAAACAGTAATTTTTTCTGCCATATTTTTGTCAGTGAACTTTTACTCGAAATGTATTATTTTGTTTATTTCGACAAAAATACATTTTTTTTTACAATTTCTTTTTTTCTTCTTTTTTCAATATATTAAAATTGAATGTTGCACTGAATGGCAAGGATTTCCGCGACGCAAACTTTGTGTACTGAAAAGAATCGCAGTGAGAACCGGTTAAAAGCAAAAGCAAACATGCAGTGGATCTAAAGATGGAGCCCCGCGTAGATGTTTCCGAATGTGTACAAATTCGTCGGACCTGTCAAAAGTTAAATAGGCGTGAATATATATTGCCTCGCTAACGAGAACGGCAGATGTTTTAATTTTTGCGAACAACGAGTTCCCGTTGAAGAGATATTTTTAAATCTAACGGTATATTAGATTCAAGAGGAAATTTTCATTAACCCGATCTACTTTAAAAACTGTTTTGTCTTTTGAGACTAAATTAAGAGGACTTACTCCGAGATAAATTTATTAGCAGACGCTATTATATTTTATAATACACCCAGAGAAAATAATTATTAATTTTAAATAAATTTTTTTTGAAAAAGTTTAACTGAAACAAAGGAGAAATTTATTTGAAATGAAGTAAAATTACTTGTTTCAAATAAAGGTCATTTCATTTAAATTCAATAAATTAATTTTTTTCAAAGGATTTATTTATTTTAACTAAATATTTCTTAAAACAAATAAATATATTTATTAGAAATTAATGAACTTGACATGCAAGAAATATTTCTGGATGTATAACAGGTGCTTTGGTGTAGTAGGGAAGACTGGTCTGCTTAGGTAATATAAGGACGAGAGTTCGATACCTCGTATAGTGAGAGAGTTTTTCTCTCACTTTCTCAAGCATTATCTATTACTTGTCTTAATAATACAAACATGATATGACCCGTACAATAAAACAGAATACGCGTTTATTTTTATTTATAAAATAGTTCAATATTTTATTTATTAAAAATAAATTAACATACACATTAGAAACTAATATAACATTTATTATTATAAACAAAATATATTGAATATATTTTTATTTAAATCAAATAAATATTCATTAGGTTCGTATTTAAATGTTAGAATTTATTTGTTTCAAAGTATATTTGTTTAAAAATAATAAATTTTTTCTCTGGATGTATGTATATTTTTACAATATTGCTTATAATATGATACATTATTTAAAAAAAGTATTAGAAAAAATGTAACCAAGGAATAAAACTCGTTACCCTACATATAGTTATCCGCGCCCTTTACCACCACTCTACGCAGTTACCTAAAAAAGTATTAGTCTTCGTTAAACTCAAATGTAAATGTTAATGAGGTTAATGCAGGCGTAGAGTGAAGGTAAAGACTGCAAATGGTAACTGTGAAGTAACGAGGTCTATTCTTCAAAAATGACATTTTTTTGATGGAACTGAGGAATAAAATATTTTTTAAATTGAAAACTTAAACTAAACATAAACTTCGTGAACATCCGAAGAGGCAAATTAACAAAACAAAAATGTTTATTGTCTTCAGTTTCTTGAAGCAGTCCTTTGTAAATTGAAGAAGAAAAAAAATCATTTTTCGTTTTATTTTTATAAATTGAAAACGTTTTATTCTTCAATCCCATCATTTATGTAATATTTCTTTACACTACCAAACCATGTTATAAGGAATGCTATTAACACACACATATTTCCGAATTATTATAAAATATATTAGCTACTAATAATTTCTCTTCAAGTTAGTAAGACCTTAGAGTATTTTTAAATCAAAGTACCATTATAATATATTTTTGAATTTAACACAAAGAGTACCCTGTTAAATTAATGGTAAACTTTATGATACTCAAAAATGAAACCTTTTCAAAACACAAAATATAAACAACATTGTTTTTGTTTTTTATTTACATCTATTCCCATGTCCTTCGGATGTAAATAAACAATATTATTGTTTTTATTTCATTAATTTAATCTTCAAAATATTTACAAAACATTGTTTTTTTCCCGTCAGAATTAAGAAAAACTTTTCGTTCCTCAGTTCCATGTAAAATTTTGTTATACGCAAAAGACAATTTTTTTATATACAATTCCAGCTTTGTTCACCACACGGAGATAGACATTGCGATGAAAGATTACTATTAGCCGTTTTAATAAGAGTTTCAATTGTGTTTGACATTTAGTTGTATAATTTTGTTTGATTGGTCGTTGGTGTATGTAACAGTCACGATGATATGGTGAAACGTAACGAGCAACCGTATTATGGTTTTACCGGTCCTAAACGAGGTCGACCGGCTTCAGTTAAAACCACACCTCCTCCTTTTACTAGAGTGCGCCGTGTCCGTGCACTTTATCCCGGCGATGTCTGGCTAAACGCAAGATTTAACCAGATAGCCTGCCCTCGACAAAGAATCATGAGTTTCATCGTTTCGCCTTTAATGTCTCCCTGTCACACCCATTCTCCATAACGTTTGACTAAATTTAAAACAAAAAAAAAAAAACAAAAAAAACCGATGACATTGTACTGGTCTGTCAGTAGTTGAGAGGATGTTAAATGCAAAGGGCCTTGAGATATTTAAATTCACCGACCACTCCCTGAAGCGCTACAATAAAAATGATACAATCGTTGACATTAAGCCGCAAAAAGTTTCAAATCAAAGCAAAATTAATAGCATTGCAAACAAAAACAGAAAACTGTTGTCATTTCTGTATCAGTTTATTTTTTCATGAGAACAAGTGAGATTGAAGTTTTTAAAGCTCTACCTTATTAGGATGCCTCGAAAGTCGCGAAGAAAAAAAGTTAAAAACAAAATATAAGAAACAATAGAAGTATAAGAAAATATAGAAAAATTTAAATAAACTGGTCATATGCTTGGAAAAGTTAAAAAATTACTATCTGAAGTTAGTTTAAAGTATCAGCATGATGACTACTGTTGTCAGCTTTCAAACAATAATTGTCAACAAACTGACACATTTTGCTAGCTTAAGATTGAAATTTTCAAGTTTTTCAAGGATATGACCAGTTTACTAACAGTATCAGTAATTTATGCTACTGAAGAAAGAAACGTTTCTCAAATTAAAAACGTAAACAATCATTGTTTGATAACACGCGAAATGTCAAATTAACATGGTAAAAACAATGACAGGGTTTGTTATTGTTTTTATTCTTGATTTAATAACTATCCGTTTTGAAGTAAAAAAATTGAAGATTTTTTAAATTCTTTGTAACGAGTGTACGAAAACTTCCCTATTTCCCTACATTTGCAATTATACAAAACTATTACACGGAAAAAAATATGAAGTGCACCACTAAATTTCTATTTAATTTAGATATATTGTTTGGCTATTATTGACATGGGTAGAAATTATAATTATCGTAGCCAAATAAATTTATGTAAGTCGAATTTATGAAAAATAACCTAGCTAGTTCGTTCAATTTACATACATTGTATGACCGAATCAGCCATACAAATTTATCTAATCGTCAACACAGTGCAATCAAAGTAGTTTTCATGACATATTGAGGTTATGTTCAGTCCTTGTTAATTAAGTGTATGATTGAATCAGCCATAAACCATGATTGAATCAGTTTAAATATTCATTTTAGTCGATTTATGATCTATGTCCTTCTGCAAATAGAATAAATTCTTACTAAATTAGTTAAAAATTGCTAGATATACTCATTTATCTACGAAAGCGAATACATTTTTTTCCATGGATGAAAACCCTTGTGGAAATTTATTGTCTGCAAAAGTCCGCAAAAGTCTGCACTCAAGTCCGAAAATGTCTGAAAAAGTTTCTCCAAACAGTCTACAAATGTCTGCAAAAATGTCTGCAAAAGTCAGCATTCTCAATTTTGAT
>JABFPN010007579.1:0-10155 GCA_022817305.1 Leptoteleia sp. ZL-2020
CTCTTCAAAACAGTTTTCTGTGCGGAAAGTATATGTTCGCACGGTTTTGAAGAGAGTGCAAAATAACCTTTATTCCGCATAGTTTACAAGTACAACATGACGAGTTTTCACCGTAGGTATGACAAAAAATTAATTTTTGAAATAATTGAAGCAATGAAAATTAGGTTGAGGATAATACTTTAAATAAACATAATACTTTAATATTCTATATACAAATTGTGTGAAGAATTTATAAAGAAGTGAAATGAACAATCATCTAATTAAAAACTAGAATCCATTTTTAATTTTGTAAACTCAAATGTAGCTTTAATAATTCAAATAAAAATAGAATTTAAATAATAGTTATCAACAAAAAAAGGAAAGAAAGGACGTTTTGTTTAGGAAACGTGAATTGGGAAAACCATTTTAAAGTGGCTATTAATAATAAATTTAATAACTGTTTTTTAAGAAAAAGCATACATTAGAATGAAACACGGGGCTAACAAAGAAGCGAATGTAAATCTGACAGCTGAGGCTGAATTGTAACTGTATTTTAATAACTTATTAAATCCTCCTTGAGTCTTATCGTATAATTTAATCCAGAAATTCATTCTCTCCGGAAAGAAACCCTTTTGCATTGTCGGTTTCACGTTTATATTAAGTATATTATTTTGCGTTCCCATGGGTTGCCAATTAAAATCAATTATATCATCTTGAACAGCAGTTGGATTCCTAAAAAGTATAATGAAACTTTGTATAAAAAAACATTATTATACGAATTTACATAATTATTTCACACTTTTACCCGTATTTAGCAAAATTTGTCCACAATTTAGTAAATAGCTTAACAAAAAATTCTGTTGGCGAATTTTTATCTGGTAAATTTTCAAAAAGGTGCCAATGCCATAAATATTCCAAATCGTCAGCATGCGAGGATACTAAACAATAAACATAATCATATAATTACAACCAGTTTTTTAATATAATTTAACAAAATAGATTGTACGACTAAATTCCAGTGGTAATTACTAAGTCTTACCATTTCCTAAGTTCTTGAAATTTTTTAGCACTCCCTCGGGTGATCTGTGCGTTAGTAAATATTTATAAATGGGTGACGAAATATGTTCGCCTGTCAACAATGTTGTCATATGATATTGTATAAAGAAGGCTGCATCGTTCAAGAGCTAGAATAAATATGTATCAAATATTTCATGTTCCTTTAATAATAAAAATAATTTTACTTATAATACATTTACGGCTTACGTCTAATAATTCTGTATACGTTTCGTGAGTGATATTTTTTTCCCCAAAGTAAAAGTTGTAAATTTCCTTTACTATAGTTTTCGCTTCATCGACATCAGTTACGTTCAAATTATTTGGTAATAACGTATGCATCTCTTTGTAAATGTATTCTCTATTTTTTTCAATATGATCTAAAACGTCTAAAAATAATAATTTAATAATTATAATATACTATTAGTTTAATATTATTTATGTGAGGAATATTAAATATAGTAACATTTATTATACCATAAATAAAAAGTGCACATTCATCCAAATTAACTCCAGCCATCATTGGCACATCAGCAACTTTGCCAGATTTTATTAACGTCATCGGATGATCGGTTAGGAATATTTCGATTCCATCAACAGGAAATTCAACACTTGGTACCCACGTTAATATCTCTTCAAGCGAAATATCCTAAAAAAATTGTTTGTGTTTTTTATTGTTCAGGGAACTATTTAAAAAGCATTTTATTACCTAATAAAGATGAAACATATATGATCCATATACGTCACGATTCATTTTTATTTACCTAGCCTTCTTTAGGTATTTGAAGTTTAACTGCATTCGGTTTACTAACACAAATCATACTTTATTATATTTTTCTTAGTGTATATATATATATTATCAATTTCATATATGTCTCATATATGTTTCATTTTTACTAGGATCTTCATATTCAAAGTAATACCCTAAAAAATTGTACCTCAAATGCATCTTCACTAACTTTCAAAATATCTCTACTATCTAATTTTTTTAAACTTTTCATTAATGTCAAGGAATCATTTGTCTGAATTCCTAATTTTTCCCCTAGCTGAAACGCAGCTTTTCTTGGATAATAATTAAAAGCCCATTCATCAGTAGCTGAACCAGATTGCTGTATCGACTGATCAAAATAGTCTAAAATTTAAAGATACATGTGTAGTAGCAATTGGATTTATTTTAAAAGATTCTATTCTGTAGCAGACACTGTAAAATGTTTCGTCCAAAATGACCTGTATTATTATGAAATTTATTAAAATTTAATTTTTTTGTATATGATGCATAAGATACCACTGATTAAGAAATTTTGTATTAATTGTAATATATAATACAACGGACTTTTTTTTTTAATTTACCTCTGGACATTGGTGATAGCAAGTGATAATGAACTGATGCTGATCCAGCACTTTCACCAAAAATGGTCACGTTGTCACGGCAACCTCCAAAATATTCAATATTATTTCTAACCCATCTTAGTGCATAAGACTGATCTTTTAATCCTAAATTAGCCACTGCATTGCTATCCTGAGTATTCAAAAATCCTAAATTTTTTATTAATAAATATTAATTTACGTAAATCTATTGAAACTTCTATATGTATTTATCACTTACCAATTGGGCCTAATCTGTAATTCAAAGTAACAATAACAACGTCATGTTCAATCAAATAATCTGGACCATATATGTTATCATTTCCCGATCCGAATATAAATGCTCCACCATGAATCCACACCATAACAGGTTTACAACTTTCTGAATTCATATCAGGTGTGTAAACATTCAGTAATAGACAATCATCATCACCTTCTATTGATTGAAATATTGGATCATACTGAACGCACTCCGGACCATGTTTAGTAGCATCTCGAACGCCTTCCCATTTATTAGGTAATTCCGGGGGCTGCACATATTTCCGAAAATATAATTTATACTTTATTTCATTACAAATTGTGAGAAATTAACGACCCTAGTAAAAGTGAAACTCTTATATAGCCATATATAGCCAATATAAGAAAATTTTTGAAAGCATATATGGTTAGAACATTATATGAATGACTGCCATATATCAACCATGTCCATATGGCCATATATAGCCATATATAGATTAAGAAAAAATATAAAAATTGGTTAAAAAAATTCCTTATTTTCTTATATTAAATTCTTAAAACGCATATGAACAATATATGTTTCATATTTATTAGGAGAAGACGTACAAATTTTTTAAAATCTGTGAAAAATATTAGTTTTTCATATTTAATTGTGTATTTAACGTATATTATATTAAAACATAAAAATTAAACGTTTATTAATACATACATCAAATTTGTTTTCGCCGATTTTGGGCTTAGAATAAGGGATTCCTTTGAATCCATAGTATGTTACATCATTGTAAACAGTAGTAGTTTTTGTACCCTTTATTTTCCCTTGTGGAATTTCAAACGTAACTTCTATATTTACAGTATTTATAAAGGTGATTTGTAAACAGAAAAATATTAAAATTTTCCAATGCGACATTTTTACTGACTAATATTAAGTTTTAAATTTTGTTTAACATTTTACAAGCGGAAAGAATTTACAGGAAATCAGTTTTTATAATTATACGTTTTAAGCATAATGATATGTTTGCATTTGTGCGCATTTGTTATATAATAGTTTATTGTTTAAACAAAATTCAAGTTATATCTTGGAAACAAAGTTTAATTCATAATTAAGTTATGAAATAATTATTTATATAACAATGAAATTTAGTAAAAATTCTTACGAATTATTTTCATAATATTCTTATTACATACGCCGATAAAAAGTCTATAGTAAAAATGATCTATACATGTTTTAACAATTTCATATATGGACAGATATATTAATCCATGCATAGCCATATATAGCAGCTATACATGGTCGATATATGGCAATAATTGATATAATATTCCAGCCATATATTGTCATCATAATTTCCTTATATTAAAATCAATTATTACATATATTAAATTCATTTAATATTATTGGACAAATGTCAAACTTTACAAAATATTCCATTATTCAAAAGTATTTAAGTTGCAGTTATCTAAAAATTATTTTCAATAAAATTATTTATAATGATAAAAATTATTATTCTTGTTAGTAAAATTAATTATTCTTGTTAGTAAACTTAATGAATTTTAATTAGTTCTTTTTTTCTGTCGAAACGCAACAAAATAGAAGCATCTATGGTCCAATAGAACATTTATACAGAAGAAAATTTATTTGAACTATACAAAGACGAAAGAAGAAGCTATTATTATACGCACCGTGCAACAAAGGTTCAATTCTCATTAGATAATTCTTTTTAATCATTATTTAATGTATTCTTTATCAAGGAAGCATTTCAGTCCGATTATAATATATTATAACAAGTATTATATGATAGATAATTAAAAGATCGACGCTCAAATTATCAAAAAATTAATTCATCAAAAAATGTATTTCTGTTCTGATAGTAGTTTTAGGTAATTATGGTAGTTAATATGCAACATTTGTTTTTATAAAAGGCACTTTTTCATTAAACAACGCTTTGGTAAAATGTAGATTAGAAATAGTGCCTTTTGGATGGAACGAAATTTCGATTAAATGATGCATTGGTAATTTAACGTTTTGATAATTTCAACTTTTAACAAAATGCGCGTTTAGATTGCTTAAAATAATTAATTGGGTATATAAGTAATAAAATTCCGACTTTATGTTTCTAAATGTATAGACAGTTTATATACTGAGAAAAATATAACAGAATAAAATAATAATAAAATAAACTGTTTTTAATAGCAAAGGCACCAATTGTAAATATTACTTTTATACTTTAAATTACTAAATATTTCCATCAAATAGAAACTTTGTAAATGTATAAAAATTATTGCATTATTTAATAAATGTCTTAAAAAATAGAATAAAAATACATGTGAAAACGTATAAATTATAAGTTTAAGATTTATTGCTATACATAATTCATTAAGTTCAATTTGGTTATATGCGTCATTTTTAAATGGGAACCACTACTTGCTTTAATTTTGGGGAAGAAAATTATATCGGTAAACAAGTTGAGTCAATTTAAATATAACATAAGAATTTTTTTATTAAATATATAGTTACAATTTAACCTTAAACGTAAACCGCATTATAACAAATCAACATAAACCGAATGGTTCAAAGTAACTTTGTATTTCAGTTTTCAATTGTGACTTGTACCAACACATTCTTGAATTGAAACTCTTTTCAATGTTCTGAATATGAACCATCTCTTGATCTAGATCTATTGTCATTATTTCCTTAGCTTTATTGAAAGTTTCCCACTTTGTTTTACCCTCAATGGTTGGATCTCTGTAAACAATGAAAAGGTATATAACTTATTTTCTTTCCTCTTAAGTTAATGTTTCACATCGATGAACTTTATGTAATTTTTACCCAGTTTTCGCAAAGTTTGTCCAAGCTTTGGTGAATAAACTCATAAGTGCATAATCATCAGTGCCTTCTGAATAAAGGTTACTTGCAATATTCATGTAAAATAAGTACATCAATTCCTCTGAATGCATGCAACCTAAAATTAAATTTTGGGTTTTTATTTTTATAATTTTATTACTTATAAAGTGATGTTCTATAACCACTATAACATTCTCAATTTATAATTCATGTGAACATATATGTTGTATCATGTAAAAATCAACATATATGTGGCATATATGCAGCATATATACGAAATATATGAAGCATATATGCAACAATATGGGACATATTTTACTTAATATAAGTAACAGCAGAAAGCTGTTACTTGTTTTATCTCAAAAATATATATCTTACTTGGTTCATTCAATCCTAAAAATTCTTTTACAAGTCCACCTTGCGTGCGATGTTGAAAATAGTACGCATAGGCTGGCGAGTCGTACTGATGGTACAAATTAATGTTGGACCAGTAGGAAAAGTGGAATAACAAATCTGTTATCATCTGAAAAATTAAACAGATCACATATTATGTGCGCTGAACTAAAAAATTTAATTGGTTATTTAACATATAAATAATGTCTGAAGAAATGACGTTGAAATTCTTACTACAGTGAGTTGTGCTTCAGTTCCCCCTACAATACTTTCGCCCGTGTAACGTTCAAATATTTTTCCTGGTAAAGCTTCGATATCCGCGCACGATTCCACAATGTCGTCAGGTAACAATTCAATAAACTGTTTTGGATCCTTGCTTGGCAATTCTTCAATTATCTTAAGGCATTCTATTAAGTGGAAAAATGGCAGTTGAATTATAACAAATGATGTGGATGAGCTTATTTATATTTAATAAAAAATTTCGATAATCAATTTTTATTTCTTATGTACCTCCAGCAAACATAGCCCCTTCATCAGAATTGACACCTATTAAAATGGGTACTTTCAAAAACTTTCCTTCTACCATCAAGTCCCTTGGGTGGCCTGGTAGCAATTGTTCACATCCTTCAACCTTAGATTCTACAGTTGGTATAAATGAGAGGGCTTCCAGAGAATTACCTTCCTATAAAATTTTCGGTATTATCTACATTACAGAATGTCATTTAATAAAGAAAATGTATCAAGAAATATTTATAAAATTATTCGGTCCCACATTTTTGAAATTTTTAAATGTTTTTGTATCATTTGTGTATTGAAATGGAATCAATTATATTCTTTATTTACACCCAAAGGTCCTAAAAATGGATGTAAATACAAAGGAAAAACAAAGTATGTTTACGTTTTGTTCTCGAAAACGTCTCATTTTTCAGTACTATCATTTTGTGCCATTGTTGAAATTAGTAAACTCTTTGCAAGAATGTCACAAAACTATATTGAATATTGTTATAAACTTTTTTAATTATATTATTCAATTTAATATATATTAATTTCTCAGTATGCGAATTGTATGTATAATTACTCCGGTGTATAGTCCATCGTAGAATTCTTTAACAATATCTTCTGCAGTCCACTCATTTGTTAATTCTTCAGCTATTCCTGCTGGGTCACTTGCTTTCAGATCTAATTTTTTTTTTATCGCATTAGTTGCCATCGTAGGATTAGTACTGTAAGCCCATACATCAAGAGCTGAGCCAGATTCTAGGATTGCCCTTTTAAATAAACCTAAAGAAAAATTACACGAAATCTAACTATATTGTCTTTTTCTTATATCGAAATGTCATAAAATGAATTAGAATTTGTTTCAAACTTGAATAAAATTTTTAATAAATGTATAAATATAATATATTATTATTATTGTGATTATAATTAAAAACTATAAATTATAAAATTGATAATTTGTAATAAATCAATTGATGACCTTACCTTCATTTAAAGGTGACAATAATTGATGTTGAACCGAAGCTGAACCAGCACTTTCTCCAAATATAGTTAATTCTTCAGGATCGCCACCGAAAGCTTCTGCAATACTCTTATAAAATATAACTGCTAAGCGCTGATCTTTTAATCCCATATTGCCAGGGCTTGTTGGTGTTCCTCCATTCAAAAATCCTGAAAGAATTCAGAAAATAATATTACATTAATAATTAACGAGACAAACATATAAATTTTAATAAACCAGAAGAAGATGCACAATGCTGCCGGTCAATTTTGAAATATGTCCTGGGTAACATTATAATATTACTAGAATTTAGTGGATATTCTTATGTTACTTACCAAGAGGTCCCAATCTGTAATTTAATGTTACTAGAATGACATTTTCTTTAATTAGATAATCTGCACCGTAGAACATATCATCGCCACTGCCAAACAAAAATGCTCCACCATGAAACCATATCATGGAAGACAATTTGTTACCAGCTGAAACATCGTTTGGTACATATACATTTAAATAAAGGCAATCGAGAGATCCAGTAAAGTCACTTAAAATAGCGTCATAACAAAGACATCCATTTCCATACTCTGTTGCATCATGTACACCTGTCCACGGTTCTGGTAATTCAGAATCCTATATACAACATATATACTTGTTTAATATTTATTACTTTTTAATTGTATTTCTACAAAAATACCCCAGTAACAGAGAATATCCCAAAGGTACCTTTGATATCTTAAATATATCTTATAAGGTATCCGTCCGATAAAAATATATTACTGAGATATTATTTGTATAATAATAAAATTGTTTATATATGTTTTTACAATTTCATATAAGGAAATGAACAATTCATATGTGGACATATATATTTTTTCATTATCCATATATGGATATACATGGTCGATATATGACAATAATTGATATAATATTCTAGGCATGTATGCTTCCAATAATTTCCTTATAAGGAAATCAATTATTACCATATGGCCATATATGAATTAAAAAGAAACGTATGTATTCATATATGTATCATTTTTACTTGAGTTATATAAATGCAATAATTTGAAATTCATCAAAGTAATTTATTAACGTAAAAGAAATGACTCTGTTAGAGAAGCAATATTTTTCTCGTGTAGGAATTACGTACGTTGATTTTTATTTTAACCTTCCGATATAATACACAAAATTCAGTTTAGAATAATAAAATATATTAATTACTTCCGCCGTAATATATATTTTCAAAATAATATTAGTATTGCGTAAAAATATATATGGTATGTAAAATAAATTACCCGAAACTTTGTACTCTCTGTTAACTTTTTGGCATAAGGTATACCACGAAATGCAACATACTTAGAACCGTCCAATTCATTTGTTTCAACAACTCCTTTTATTTTCCCATATTTTGTAGTAACTTCTCGAAATTCTGCGTATACGCTGATAATTAAACATAATTGCAAAACTAACACCTTAGACAGCATCATCGTGACTGAGTGGAACATGATTATTTTCCAACTTTTTATTATCAATTTGTAAAAAATAAGCGCATTTAATACTAGGAAATTAAATGCACTTAACGCTAATTAAATCTTTAATCTAATTACATTAAAAATTATTATTTATATGCAAAATATACGAAATTGCGTAATGCTATTCACTTGTGTATATTATATAACGTTATTAATTAACATTTCTGTAATTGAACATAAAAGTATAATTATACTCTTACGTGTCACTTATATTATAAATTACATAATACGAAATGGGATCTGTTCGGAAGAGTTTTCATCTTGCAAAATTTTGCGAAATTATTGTATTGTAAACGAGTAAATTACATAATACGAAATGGGATCTGTTCGGAAGAGTTTTCATCTTGCAAAATTTTGCGAAATTATTGTATTGTAAACGAGTGGACAGTTAAATATTAACTCTTTTCGACTAACCATTTACAACTTTGTTTATAATAAATGTAAAAATACTTTTTCAAGAAATGTCGTAAAGAGTTGATAGAATGTTACAAAATGTTTTGAAACCGTTATAAGTTACTTTGATGGATGGGGATTTTTTGGCAGTGGGGGTGTTTTCACTCTAAAGACGAAATTAATGTCTTTGGGAGTACGAGTTTTTGAATAATTTGTGCTGCCCCTTGAGGACGCAACCCACCATGAAATTTTATAAAAACTAACGAAACTAACGAGAATAATATGTATAATACTTGGTAGGGTTAGTTTCGTTAGATTTTAGCTAAAATAAAAAAAATAATTTTAAAATAAATTTTCCGTTTGTTTCCCTTAATTTTTTTAATGTAACCCATTTTAGCCGTAACAAATAATATTAATTTTTAGTAATTATATAAGTAATAAATAAATTTTAGTAATTAAAATAGTCTTAATATTTTTTAATTATTAATTATTCATTATAACTTAAATCATTTAATAATAAATAAACCAATTTAACTTTATTCAGCATATCATGAAAGAAATTATTATTATGTTCGTTAGATCGGTTTTGAAAATTTATGTGAATGTTTTAAATAATGTTTATGAATTATGAAAGGTATTTTGAATTATATAAAACATCTCAATGTATCATTAAAAAGTCGTTATCCACACCTAACATTTAAATATTTCGTGCTTGAAAACGAACAAATCTTTGTCACACACTGAGAAAAATAAAATAATAAGAGGTACTATACTTTCTGGCATTCTGAGACTCTATGCTCCAATGTTAAGAACTTTGCCAGACAGTCTGGTAAATGGTGTCACTTTTTCAAGTATCAATTATCAGAAAT
>JABFPN010007580.1:0-10154 GCA_022817305.1 Leptoteleia sp. ZL-2020
ATCAACGGGATCCGCGGCGTGCGGGGGGGTTTTCGCGAGCGCGCGGGCGCTTACCAACGGGTCTGTTGCGCCTCTCGGCGGCGCATCTCGCGAAGGTGGGGGGAGGGGTCGCGGGGTTACGCGGGGGGGGAACCTGTCAGTTACGGGGGCGCTCGGCGTCCACGTTACAATATCATAAAAAATTAAGTTACATCAAGTTAGTTGAAATAACTAAATAACACTCGACCAAATATTTGATTTATATCTCATTTCAAGAAACTGAAAAAATTTTGTTGGCTCGATAAAATCATTTTGTTGCATAAATAATAACAAAATAATTTGGTTGAATTAACAAAATTGTTCTCTTTGTGACAATGGGGAAGCATACCAACCTTTTTTTTTCATCTTACAGATTTCTGTGTTTTAATAGTCTAATTTTGTTTTCATCAAACGACACACAAGTGATAATACGTAAATCAAAAAAAGAAAGAAAAAAGAACACGGTTCGTTTCATTTACGATATACGATATATGAAGACGTGCTCCACTTGATATAGAAATTTGTCAACACAGCACAGCACTGAATAATTTGATTATTCGATGAATTTTGTACACAATGATTTAATATACATGCGAGCTGAAGTGAATAGTTGAAAAATAATAGCAGTTTTTTATCAGTCCAACAATTATTTTGTGAGATTAAAAAAGATATTTGAAATGTGACAAAAGAATTATATCGAGGAGTTGACCAACTGTATAGTTTTTACATTAACCAATCTATAGCCGTATATCATTTATTGCTCTAGAGTTCATTCTATTTTAATCATGAGTTTTTAAGAAATACTACACATGAGTAACATACACAAGTTTCTATACTGCATAATGCTCATATTAGTATTACAACGAATAGATTTACTATTATAACTTATGTTGTCTTGCCATTCATCTCGTTCCACCGAGAATCAGATGACGAGAAGTACTTTTTCGTTAATGAGCTGGAAGTATTTTTGAAATATATTTTTTAAAAAGGAGCATAAACCAATCAACTTATGCAATGACATTTTGCTATTTTGTATATATATATATATATAATTGGTTTACAATTTTATTATTACTCTTTTTTCATGTGGAAAGCCAGCTGTAATTTTTTTTTTTTTTTTTTTTTTTTAAAATAATTTACTTTTATTAGGACAAAATTGAAAAGGAAAAAAAATTAAAAAAAGTTGCAATTTAAATAGTGGTTACCTTTATAATGTGAAATATGAAATGTTTCATGGGTAATTTTACCATGCTAATTGAAAATATGTAAAATATAATTGAATGTACATTAATTTTTATGAGTAACAATGACAGCATAGTAATAAATAACATATTTTTTTTGTGTGGTAAAATTTCCATTCATGTATTCTGATTTACGGAGTGTATTAAAGCTTCCTACAAGCCTCCAAATGTGAAAAGCTGTGAATCTTAGGACCCGATTTTCATTTAAACCATTTAAAATGTTAAATACTTAAGTATTATATATCGCAGTGACATTCTTAATTATACCACCACATTCGATGGTGTCAATCCCTATGAAAATCTCACAGCAGGATTAATAAAAAGACATTGTTTTATTTTCTTTTGTCCGAAACAAAAAAAAATGAAATCTGGAAAATTTTATATCTATTTTTTATTAAAAAATGGATATTACATGATAAATGTCTCCGATAAATTTATTTCAAACTTATCACCAGCTTTATTTTATTTTATTACTGAACTCTTCTTAAGTTAACAGAATTACTTTCTTTTTGTATTAATATTAACATAATATTATTACTATTATTATTATTATTATTATTATTATTATTATTATTATTATTATTATATTATATTATAATATATTATTTGTTTAGAGTTTACACACGACGTAATTGATCGAAGATAAATACATTGAATGTTGAAATTGATTATATGTTTATGTGAAATTGTAAGTAACCATATATTAAATGACAAAGGGTGTTATATTTCACACAATGAATGGCTACTCTTTTTCTACGAATTTTATAGTGACAGAGAAAAACGTTTAACACGCTGGCCGAGAGTTTGTTTGTTTGTTTGTTTTTTTTTTTTTTTTTTGACAGCGCTTTATTTGCGGATGCGTGGTTTTAGATTTTTCAGCCGAAATGTCGATGATATAAAGGTAATGGGAAGAGACGTAACAGCGGCCAGCTTGCTTAATCGAGGTTCTCAAGATGCTTACGGAACGGTTTGCTATTTTTAATTGTGTAATCACGTTGTCATGTACCATAGTATAACAATATGAATAAGAGCCTGGCACAATACCTGAAATCACACCGCAGCGAAACAAGATCGAGATTGAATGTAAATTAATTGACGGGAAATTTGATAAATTGAATGTACATTAATTTTTTATACATATACAATGAGATGACGAGTATGAGAAATTGCGTGAGTATGGCGACGCTCTTGGAGCTAGACAGTGCAACGTAGCAGGTGCTTCACGCGAACTATTGGCAGTGTAATAAACCAATAATTTCGCAAACTAATTTTTACAACGTTTTTATTCTGTAAGTCCATCATCTGTAACACGACGCAGTGCACGTTGAGCGTGATTGAAATACTACATTTTGTAACACATACCGTAACGAGACGCTGAATGCTCGCCGTGTTGCCATTATTGTCACCGTAGAGAAAAGGAAACATGTAAAAATTAATTGCCCGTTGGAAACCGAAAATTCGTTAATTGACTTTGCAGAACTTGTCCGCTCGACAATCGTAGCCTCCTTGTTATTATTATTATTATTATTATTATTATTATTATTATTATTGATATAGCCCCTGTGAATCGTGCAAGTTGTCAAAGACCGTTGCTGTCATTTTTATTTATTTGCTAATTGGAGGAGTTCTGTTAAAAGTCACCGGTAACGAAAGCAATCGTTTTGTATCAAAATTTAACTACTTATATATGAACATGAAATGAAATATCGTTTAATTCCTTTTGTAATCAGCGCGTAAACTTTTGCGCAAGATACAATTGCAAAGTTTACATTCGTGTACATAGTAATTACTGAATGTTCCATTATGTTAGATTTAATGGGATTGGAGTTTAATGACGTAAACATTCTGCGAGACAACAGTGCCGCATCAATTTTAAAGGGACACATGTAAATAGAATAAATCTATTATCCATTATATAATTTGGCTCTTATTTGCACATGCTCACTCATCATTCTCGCCCTAAGGGCGATTATAATTGCACTCCCATAGAAAACAAAAAGTGTTAATTTTTAGTCAAACGTTATTTTAATCAAACGTCAAGTATATTATGTCATTTCAATAAGATAATGTAGTAGTCTTACAGGTTATCCAGTGTAGGCTCAGAACAATTTCTTTGGCAAAATCACTATAGTATACAGCAAATGTCAACCTTATCAAGCTACTTTATACCAAATTGGCTATAATTTGGGAAAAAGAATTCCAAGAGTATTTCGCTAATTAAGCAGACTATTTCCTACATTTACAAGAAAATGTATATAAGTATGTATGTGTACGTGTATATATATATATATATATATATATTGCCATAGGTGTTGTTAAATACGCGTGGTGCTTTTGAATACTGCATTCAAAAGCACATCTTACAACATGGGTTTCTTTTTGGATAACTATGGTCCTGACTCCAGAATCGTTAGTTTAGTTAGATTTTTAAAAAATTTATGGCAGAAGGCGCAGATCCATAAGAAATACAATTTTTATTTGTTAATTTCAAGTTTCCCACTTAAATTTTAAAAATATTTAAATTCAATTTGATTTCAGGGACGTACCTTGACACACAAAAAGTGGAGGGTATTCAAATACACCACCTGGAATCTTTATGTATATATATATATATATGCAAATCAACTCGATGAGATTCTTTTGCTCCAAAATGACAAATATTAACAGGACATCATATTGTGATATCATTTTTTATTAGGGATATTGTTAAATAATATATTGTACAGAACAAGTGCGGTTTCACTTTGAGCTTTATTTGCAATTTTTCATACACAGATTGCATGCAATTGATTTGTTAAATTTTATAATATGTTGTGAAAAGAGTCTAAAAATTACATTTTCATTTATTAATTTGTTAAACTGATAGATTAAGAAACAAATTACATTAATAACTATTGCAGAAAAATTACATACATTATAAGAGGTAACCATCACTTGAATTTTAATTACATAAACGTGAAAATACAAACGTGAAATTTCTTACAAGAGAGTACAATTATACATTTCGATGCTGTTATAAGAAAGTAATAAAATTATGTAAACAATATATAGGTAACCAAAAATGCTCATTTTCTATTACAAATACTAAATAACTTTCTCTTTTTGGGCACTGTGATCTTTAAGTCAGGTTTCTTTGGCTCAAAGAATGGCCCGTATTTCGACTTGTCCTTAGGACTAAGAATTTCATTATGTTTCAAGGACATGTACACTATGTCCAATATATTTAGACTCTTTAATAAAAACGTTCTTTCAGACATCGACGCCAGCCGTTCTTTTTCCTCCTCTGCGCATATTGCTTCTGGCTCGAAATTGTAAGTATTCAAAGTTGTAAATTCAGCGTCCGACATTCCTGCATTCTATAAATGAGATGACAATAAATTAATGTAAATTGAACTGGTTCTTTTCCTTCTTTTTTTCTTATCAATTACAAGTAAACGAGTAACCGCAAACTTACTATACTTGTAAGTGGTTTATTAAACTTTATTTTGCTTTTAACTTGAACTGCTTTGAATTTTGAACAAGGATCCGGACTTTCCGGAATGATTTTAGTGTCATTAGCCTTATTGGATAATCTTTTGCCTTCTTCTTCTTTTAACTTGAACTAAAATCAAGGCTTTTTTATACAACGATAAAATATAATAGTGATAATAATAATTGTCACCGTTATAATTATTATCATTTTCGTTATCATCAATATTATTCGTGTCAAAAGTTGAACCTAGTTTTTATTTATATTTTATTATTTTATTGCACGGCGGAAAAAGTATATGGTCGAAAGGCAAAGTTAAATAATATTTATTAAAATATTCACTCTGGTGAAATGTATATAAAGACAAAGAGATGTATGATTATGTTTCTTTGATTATACAGTGAATAATTAAAGTTACTTCAACAAGATTAGGGACACATTGGTAGTCGTACATCGTGTTCTTCTTTTTGCAGTTTAACAGCTTCTTCGCGAGCTTTTGAGGCCACTGTTTCTTGAAGAACAGAGGTACTGTTTTGATCGAAGAAAGGTTTATATTTTTCACCATCTTCCGCGGGGTAGACTTTGCGAAAGTTGCCCAAATGCGTGTCTTCCCATTGAAACTGCTTCTGAATGGCATCGCTCTTATCCATTTTTGTCAAAACTGAAGAAGCATCGTTCACACTGTCATCAAATACACATGAAATACCTTCAACTTAATTACATATGCATAACTTTAAGTCAAATATATACATAGTATGAACAAAAAATAAGGGCGAAAAATCCCAGTGTACATTTGAGTAGCCGTTCTTGTTTACAGCATAACAATATTTGAATGATAGACTACGACTGTCTTAAGATGATTGCTACACGTATGACTAGGTGTAATTTTTTGGCCTTTGCCAAAGAGGCGATAGAAATATGCGATTTGTGTCATCATTGGAGTTTTATTTTGGCACTGATTGTAGCAAGAATAGCTGTCGTCAAGTAGGTTTCGATACAAAAATCAATGAATAGTCGTAATTTAATATTTCAAGTGTAATTTAATAATTGAAATAGATTTATTAATCGTCAATTTAAATAAATAGAAACAGAAGTAATAATAACTTTATTTGTTTGTTTGTTTGTTTGTTTGTTTGTTTGTTTTTTTTTTTGCTTTTTACTACAGACAAAGAATTATTCTCAATAGCAAATAATAAAATAAAACTCCCATAAATTTCACCTAAATTACTAACTAATGACGGTTTTGATTCAAGTATACAAAAAATATTTTAATTTGTTATAAATTGCTTCAAAATCGTCCCCTTTTATTGTAATTCGCAATGTCTGGATACTCACTGACCGTGTGGTACCAATAATTTTGAGACTTTCTAGTTGTAATGTTCTTTAACGAAGCATTTTTTATTTTCTAGCTTACGCTTTGGCCAGTCTGCTTGGACGAAACAAGTACAATTATGTGTGTATCAAACAGACATAATAGTATTAAAAAAGAGCGCCCTGGTTCAAAGAACAGAGAACGTTTCGACTTCACTAATTCGAGCCTGAAACATTATGGAAAATGCAATCGAATTTTTATATATTTTTTTTTACATAATTGTCCCTGAGAGAAAAATATTAGAGTTTCATATGGTTTCAAGGTCGACTTTTTCAAGCAGAAACTTTGTTCTTTCAACTCTAGGTTTGTGCAAACTAATGAAATTTTTATCTACAATTAATATTATTAAAATAAATACTGTTAAAAGAACTTTTACTTAATCCAGATACTATTTACTTTGATCATTGCAACTGTTAGATTTTCAAATAAATTATTAAAATCATCACATCAGTGATGAGTTATAATTATGCTACCATTTTTGTGTACTTTTCTTGCCCTTTTTCCATCTCTACGTTTTCACACCTTTTCGTGTGCATAACACCCTCAATTTCACAAAACAATCCCTTTGTAACTTTCCACTCTGTTATATTTAGTATTCCAGAGAACCTTCATTTTTCTCGCAAATCTCACATATCAGCACATCCTCACTGCACATCCTCATTCACATTCTTAGATTGGCTTAAATTGGCTTATTTGTTTATCATAACCATCATTTCATGTCAAACACAAAGCCAAGGTACACGAATTCCTACAATTGCTTTTATTCCTCCAACCCCTTCGTATACTTTCATTATTTATTCCATATATTTATTATGATTGTAATATAAAGTTTTGTAATCAATTCACGTTTCTAGGCCACGTAAGGTGAAAGTAATAAAAATTTACTTGTACATACGATTTTTAACAGCGTTTACCTGACTTGTTTAGTTATTCCATGCCACAATCTTTCTGTAACACGTTTTTTATCTTCTTCTATAATTTTCTTCTTGCTGTATTGCAGTAAATTTAATATCTGAAATGTGTCCATTAAAAGAAGTTCCTTGACTCGCTTATCCACCTTAGAATCCGTGTGCAGACTTGGCGAATGATTCACCTACGTAAACAAATTAAAATGTATATTTCAATGTAGAAATAATTTTTTTAATCATTTTCTAACAAGTTGGGCAGCAAATGTAAACTGTTATTGGCATTTTAGCAATCAAAAAGAAAAGCAAATAATTGAAATTATATGAAGAAGAAAATAACAATTCCCTTGTCATCTAAATTGGAACTGTAAGAACTGTAAGACTACACACTGAGAAAAAAGTTGGGATAAAAATTATTATACTAAATGTAAAAATGGGGACAAATGACTTCTTCTTGCCTTAGTTAATATACAGTTTAAAAGAGGTTATAAGAAAAATGAACATTTTTATTATACTCTATCATAGTAACTTGTACAATACTGATAATCTCTTTTAAAATGTATTTTAAATATGCCAAGAATTGTAATTTGTCCCCACTTTTACATTTAGTATAATAATTTTTATCCCAATTTTTTTCTCAGTGCAGCCACTGACCTGCAAGTACATCAAGTGATTTAACTTTTTAATATCTTTTCAAAGTGTCTTTTTAAATATTTTCAAATGTTTGGAAATTTCATTTGCTCGATTAATTTTATATTATATTTTTGTTTAAATTTTTACTCATTTATATCTGCATATAAATTATGATAGTAAAGCAATTTAATGCTCGTTAATGTTTATAAACGTATTAATTTTTCAAATGTCACTTGATAAATTCATCAACTTTTCATTTAATTGTAATAATTCAGAAAGACTGATTCACCTCCAAAAGGTACGGTTTTAATTTCCAATCAAGTAGTATATCGAAACCCAAAAGTTCGAAACAGGCGTAAATTAAATCGTGATTGGGAAAACAAGCATTATAACTATGTTTCAACATGGGGAAAGCAGATAATACAGTTTTAACGATAATTTCGTCTATCTTATTCCACAGTTCCTCGACATTTACATCGTTGTTCCTCCACCACTTGTTCAATGTTGAAAATGACCTGCAACACAATATTATTTGACTGTTGGAATCCTTATTCAACGTAATATTACTGTTGGTCACTTTTTACCGTTTACTTCCGCATTCCTCATCCATGTCGAACGTGTCGCTGTTCTTATTCACAGTGTAATTCGTCAAGTGCATGTAAACGTCCAACATATTGGCCTCCGTTATTATTTTATATTTATTTGTTGCAAACCTGTTATCATTGTACTATAAATAGCATTATCAATGCTCTACAATTGATCATTATTACACATTATTAATCAGTTTTGTAAATATACCTTGCAAGTCCATCATTGTAGACATAAATTCTCAGTGGATCGCAAGACGTAATTAACGCGTATACCCTCAGATCAAACTTGAACCCATCAATTGTATACGGCTGTAAACGTACAATACATTTTAGTTGCATTTCTATTTCTTATCCTTTTTTCCTAATATTCTTCTAAACCATGTCACACCATAACAGATATGAAAAATTCTTTACATGTTATTAGAAAATTATAAAAAGCAACTACTAAGAAATAAATGTCAACCCTTTCAAGTATGTTTGAAAATGTATAATATTAATTTATATATTAAATACTCACTTTTGATACATACAACTGGCATATCATGCGTTCAGGTAATTTCAAATCTTTAAGATTTCTTGTTAAAAAAATGCCACGACCCTGTGAACCTGCATAAGGCTTTAATATATATATTTTTGTTCTTTTAGTTTTTGCAAATTCCAATGCCTCTCCTAAACTAGAAATTAATATTTATGTTTACGGGCACAGAAAGAGTACTTTTACATGCTCTTAATTTATGACACACCATTTTTTGCTGCCTAGTGCACCTAAATCAAATTTCTATAAAGTTATCCTGTTAAGCATTAATCATCGATAATCATTAACTAACTCCAAATCCATATTTAAAATATTAACACTAAAATAATATTTTTATTTATTTATTTTTTTTTGCATGGAGTTTGGCGGCAACAGAATGTGTCACATTATGACAATTAACTCTTCAAAATAATATGTAACGAAATAAGAAAAGTTTTGCACTTGGCAATAATATAAATGAGATAAAAAATTGGACATTTAATAAGAGAAGTAAACTTTTACTCTGATGGAAGACACCAAGTTTTAGGGAAAAAGTTGTAATCCTTTGGAAATAACTTGACCATTCGTTTAAGATTTCGTGCTAAAAAATCCTTTCTACAAATTTCAGACATTCCCGGGAAGTGATTGATTTTTTGAAATCTTTTCATATCTTTGATGCGTTCAATTCCAATTGTTGCATCAGTCCAACATAAATTCCAACTACTATCCTCGCCAACTTCTTTCATACCCCACTGGATTGCTACTCTTTTCACCACCTCATATTTGCAGCTTGTAGTGCATATTGTTATTATTCTGTATAATAAGTGTAATAATGCATTAAGTCAATAATTTAAATCTGCTCGAAATAACTGTTCTTTATTTATTATTAATAACTGCTCTACAAAAATAATCAAATACACAATTAAAAGGAAACAAATTGATTCAAAAGACAAAAATGATGAAATGGTGAACTAAAAGATGAAAATGAAGTGAAAGAAAAAAAAAAAAGAAAAAAAAAGAAATTTTTAAAGGTACAGAATGGGGGGAGGGGGGGAAACAAAATAAGAAGGGAGAACATGTTAAGTATACATTGATAGATAAATTAAAAGTGAAACTAAAAAGTATTATATATATATATATATACTCGACGCTCCCATTTGCCACGTGTTCGAGACCGGAAACGCTCCCATTTTCAGCATGGCGCAATTGCGCACGTGTTTAGCGCATGTATATTTTCATTGGTTATTTCTATTCGGTTGTTTCGGTTGTAACCTGCCTTAAACTGTACACGGGGAAAAAAAAACTGCTGTTTTAGAGTGTGTTACCAATATTACATCGACATACTGTTCCAGCGTTGAAACTAACGCTGATTCAGCGGTAAAAAGTAGACTGGAAACGCTCCAATGTTCAGA
>JABFPN010007581.1:0-10154 GCA_022817305.1 Leptoteleia sp. ZL-2020
TATACAGTCGTAACAAGAAATTCCTCTTATTTTCAAACGAAATCCTCTTCTCGTTATTTTAACCAGAATATCATTTTATTTTAAAACGATTCTTGTGAATTTGAAATGATTTTTTTAAGAGTGTATACATACATGATTATACGACATGTATATTAGTATCCAACACATTTCCCCCATATATCCGTATAATTTGTTAACATTTAGCAAAGACATTCGAACGTAATATTTCGATTTGTTGGCCACCTCATTGTACAGTGATTTTGCTGTCCGTTAGCAATATCTTATCATGGCAACTTGAGGCTACACAACAGTTATGAAATGGACTTTTGACAAGAGATAATCAAAAGACAGGTATTCGTTCGAAGATATACAAGAGAGTCATTAAACGAGAAGCGGTCACAATTTCGATAACAAACACGTTTTAAGCATATCGCGTATTATATTGTAGTCAATATATCTACTACACTCACACAATGACTCCTTTGACCGAAGAAAAAGTTTTTCCGTCCAAGAAATTATTAATTTTTTAAATTTAAATTTTATTTTTGTAAGCATATAACAATTTTTGTCGAACAATAAAATATTGTTACAAATTTTTGTTTATTTTTTTTTTTAATTTTGTGCATTTATGGTTCCTAGTTTTTCTATATATAAGAAATCAGCTCAGCACAATAATAATAGAAAATTACATTTTCCTCAACCAGATCAGGTTAAGAGAAATAAATTCCACGTTTGAAAATAGAAAATCCTCTTTGGAGAACCGGATTTAAGTTTCATTAAATTCAGATAAAATAGTAAACAAAATTTTCAGACCAAAAGTTTTCATTTTTCCGAGTTTATATACGCAAAGAACAAGTATTGAACGTCGAACTATGCTTAAAGTTTAAGTAGTTATAATTACCGGTCCATTACCGGAATGTATTCTATTTTGAATCATTGTTCTCCTAAGAAAATATCGATTTAATAATACTCTTATAGCATCATATATGTATGTACTTTTACCATACAAATATTTTCATTGTTACACATTAATTTTCAAGAAAAACAATCTCATCCCACCGCAATCAGATTTTCAATATCGAACAATGAATTTCCTCCCATACTTTCGCTTTTTAAGAAATTTTTTATCGAAGATTAAGAAAATGGAAGAGAGATAGAGCTGAAGAAAAACACGTATGGCGGGGGGCACTTGGAAAAAGCGCGTGGCTCATTAAATGGAATACGTCATAAAAGCGGTAATTGTTAGAATTATCCGGGAACAATTAGGATGGCAAATGATCCGAGTCGGAAAGTAGGCTGCGGGTATCGGGTCGCGCATACAGAGCGGTACGTGCGGTGCGTTTCCTCGTATGACGTATGACGCAATCGGAATATCCTCGGAGGCGTTCGCGTACGTGCTCTACATATGTACCATTATACATGCTTTGTGTATCCACGGTACATTCAGCGGTCAGATCTCGGCTCACTCGGCGCAGTACTCCGAGCGAACATCTTGGCCCGAACAACGCGCGTCTTGCAATTATTCCTCGCAGAAAAACATGTTAAGCGAAATAGTCCCAACACGGGGGAAAAATGAATTGAAAGAAATACAAAAATGTTCGAACAATTTTACTAACTTTTTACGCAAGGATAATAATGAATTTCCCTCCAAATATTTCATAGATGAATTTAAGAAATTACCTTCCTTTGCTTTTATTTGATTAATTTTTAGTCGCAGACAAATTATGTTTTTATTCGAGTTTCAAACATTCAACCTTGGCGTCAAGTGATATTGGTGGAGTACAGTCAACTCCGCGAAGAACTAACAACAACTTATATATGGTTGTATCAACTTGAAAAATCTTGATTTCAGAGCTGGTTGGGAGGATTCGTTGAAGAAAAAAATATAACAAGTGTTAATTGGAGTTGATTGTAGCAAATATTTTCACTTGTTTTCAGCATAATTCGTTTGATCTTAGTAATTATATGCAAGCTCATTGTGGAACTGAAAATAACTCATGGATTTTTATCAGTTTGTTTTTGATAATTTCTTTATACACTGAGAAAAATATGACAGAAAAAATTATTGTTTTTAACTGTATTTCAGCCACATGTCCGTCTTTTAATAAAAATTACTGTTTTTTAAAAGAAAAAAATTCTGTTTTATCTATAAATATAATATTTACAAGTAGTGTATTTGCTTTTAAAGAACAGTAATTTTTATTAAAAGACGGACATGTAGCTCAAATACAGTCAAAACAGTAATTTTGTCTGTCATATTCTGCTCAGTGTATGGAAATCATTTATTGCCATATATTGACCACATATGGCCATGTATGGCTTAAGGTAAGAAACAAGAAAAATCTGGCTGTTTCTTCGTGCCACAACAATTATTTAATTTCTTTTTAAGGGATTTCTTATACAATTCCTGTTGTGTCATCTTGGATTTAATTTTTAGGCACGCTTACATTCTGATTAATCTTTGTATCGAGTATTTCGCAACACGCGCGCATTGTTTGTTGAATGTTACATTCATATTGAATAGGTTGTATACAATGCAAGTGAAAAACGTAAGATCAACACGCCATTGTCATATGGCTGTCATGCCTCTGTAAAACAGCTATACCGTTATTAAATGACGCGCTGCATTAATTTTCTTCTTAGCCATATGTTTCCTTTTTCTCGCTCGTAATTCTATTCTCACCGATGATGTAGAATAATATTTCTTTAGAACATGTCGAGTGTTACCACGTTAAATTAAAAAGAGAAAAGGAAAGAAAGAAAGAAAGATATATTTGTTGCATAAAAGCAAGTTGGAGTCAAGTTTTCACAGGGGAAAATTTTAAAGATAATATTTATACTAAGGGAAAAATTAAGATGAGCGATAAAAGTAAAGACTATGTTTTACGACAGCGCGAAGACACCATGGCACAGTGAAACTCACTTTTCATGCTTATTTTTATAAATAATTTAAAAGATTGCACGATAAAATTTAAAAATGAACGTTAAATCAAGTTGCCGAAAGGTATAAATTAAAAGAAAAACAAGAAGCAGCCCAACTTTTTCCAACTACATCTTATACAGTATTCAGACTATTGGTGTAAGGTGCTTCTTATAAAGACTGTAAATAAATTTTTAAAACTATACGAAATTGTGGACGGATATAATTTTGACGTGACAACTGTAAAATTTGGTGATTATTTATTTACAGCGGATGTAAATATGTCAGTTGTATTTATTGAATAATTCATCATCCGAGTTGTTCGGTCATCTACGTGATTTGACTCAGAACTTGAAATAATTTCACTCGTTACAAAATTATTAAAACTAGAATAAAACTTTAATAGCTGAAATTTGAAATCAGCCCACGTGGATGGAAGTTTGGAAAACGACTGTCAAGCCTTTGTTAGACTCTTTCACGATGCCTGCTTTGCGTACATTTTTTATGTTACTTATATTACGGGGACTGAGGTAAGAAACATTTTCAAAGTAAAAGACTTTAAACAAACTGTGTTTTTGATTTTTTAAAAGAACAAAGGGCAGTTTAAAACAATAATAAGAAATCACAACAAATATTCCTAGTAGAAATGAAACATATATGGTCTATATATGTTTTAACAACTTCATATAAGGAAATAAATTCACAAATGGATATATATATATATTTCCTCAATCCATACAGAGTCCATATATAGTCGATATATGGCAATAATTGATATAATATTGGGAGTCAGTTATTGCCATATATCAACCATATATGGATTAAGGAAACCATATATGAATCAAGAATAAACATATATGCCCATATATGAATATTGTTTTTCTTTATACACTGAGAAAAAAGTTTGGATAAAAATTATTATACTAAATGTAAAAATGGGGACAAATTACAATTCTTGTAATATTTAAAATGCATTTTGAAAGAGGTTATCAATATTGTACAAGTTACTATGATACAGTATAATAAAAATGTTCATTTTTCTTATAATCTCTTTTAAACTGTATATTAACTAAGACAAGAAGATGTCATTTGTCCCTCTTTTTACATTTAGTATAATAATTTTTATCCCAATTTTTTTCTCAGTGTATGAAATTGTTAAAACATGTATGGACCACGTATGGACTCGTTAAAAATACCCGGCAAAGATGATTTTAAAATATTGAACGGAGGAATCTTGCGACAAAGAATGCGGGATAAACTATTTACGAAAAAGTGATAAATTTGGAAACGACACCGTGAAACTTCCCCCGGTGACATTTGAAACTAGTCGCAAATAGATGACGTTCCAATCCACAGCGCGGATGGAATTGTGATCAGTCACTACACGATTGTGAATGGGCCGACTGGAATAATAAGCGTTACGGCCGATTGGCGTATCGTTCGCAAATTGGCGGCCGCGCGTATTTATTTATAAGAGTTGTCGCGGAATTGATGGAGCTTGGTGAGGAATGCTCCTCTGGCTGGGGCGCCGTCGTTCGCGCCGAGCGAAATGGCATTTTCACCGAAAGTACCGAGCGGCGACGTTTTACATAACGAAATGATGACTCGACTTGGGTGCGTCCTTTGTGGATCCACACACGTACGCACGACCACGCGCGCGGCCAACGTAATAAAGTAGTCGGGCGAGGTGCAACGTTTTTGTATCGGCCGGCACATTCCTGGCGCCCCGGCGTGTCGGCAGCCTCCAAGTGCCGCGACAAAATTAAAGTCACACGACCCGTTAAAATGATACGCTTTTTTTCCCCCCCGCCTTTTATTGCCTTTCCACTTCGCCCTACGAATCCGTTTAGAAATGCGATGACGCGGAAATTTTACCCGTACGCCGTGTAGCGGGATAATGGAGCCGAATGGTCCCTTTTTTTTTGGTACAAGGAGAAAGAAAAAGATGTAATAAGAATTAGTAACATTTATACAATGTAATTGGTAGAAAGTTCTAGGAAAAATTACCGTTTTCATATAGTTCAATGTGTTTTACCACAATTTTTACTGTACTGCCCACTGTAATTTTTCCTTTATTCTTATTGTACTTAATGGAATTTATTTTTAAATTCTTATTATGTATTATTTAGTATGTATTATTAGCAGAGTAATTCTTAATGTATTATTTTTTTCCTCACGATTACTAGAACTTTCTAGTAAATATCGTTTAAATTTTACTAATTATTATTACATCTTTTATCACCATGTACATTGAATGGATGATACAAATAGAGTTTTAACCCTCAAGACGATAGATATTTTAATTCTAAATTATTCGGCGACATCGGCACGTCGACGTTGCAGGTTTTAATCTTTTCATTCAATAAAGGAAGGAAAGGTTCTGGCGTTGAAAAATTGTCATGGTGGATGTAACGTTGGATGTTAAGTGGTAAATTCATACTCCGATATTGCCACGGAAATTATATTGCAATTTTGAGGAGGATTTGATTTTTGTAAATTTACATTTGATCTAATGGCAATTCCATTCAACGTGCAAGACGTACGGATCTTTTATGAAAAGTTGCGAAAATATATAAAACCCATGGTTGGATTATGAATAAATCTAAGGAGATGTAGTAATAAAAATTTCCACAAACTTTTGAAACTAATATCAAGTTCGAGAATTAGGTATAAGGATTATGCTAACGTTATCGAAACATTGTTCGAGTCAAACTACTCCAGTCTTTTTCTTTTTCTTTCTTCCTTCCTTTTTTTTATCCAGTCTTATGATAATGTACATTGATTTTAATAATCATATACGGGGGATTCCATTAGCCCGAATGGAGTTTCAATTGGATTATATAATATATTTTTCCTCTCAATTCCTTAATGCCTCCTTTTGACAAGAAAAATAAGTATCATTGTAACTTCCGACTTCGGAATTAAAACGTGCTCCAAAACTTTTCACAACTTTACTTATCTAAAATGAATCTTAAATCATATTTTTGCAATCGTATTAATAGCGTTATTGCACGGAGTTCGAATCTGTTCCGAATCTAGTGATTTTCACAATTCCTTTTTTTTTTTTTTTATTTCCATCAATCCGCGTGTATCATTTCCAGTGAGGTTATTTTCGTTTGTACGTCGAAAGAGCGATTTTTCAAATTGTTCGCTTTGGCTTTTCGGGAGGTGGAAGATAGCGCGAATTATATCCGTCGCTCCGTTTTCGAGTGGAATTATTAAAAGACGAAAAGAGATTGAAGAGTGCTCGCGCGAAAGTTCAAATGCGCTCGTTTTTCATGCCCTGACACTTTGCTATCAATCAAAATTATTTACCAAATGCACCGACCCTGTAAATTAATTCGTCGGATATTTATTTGCGTCACTTAATGAACGTAATTTGGCAAGATCGGTACAATTCATCATTCCGAAATTCGATATCAATTTGTTATTGGTTGGGATGTTGCTGGTTTCCCCGTCTTTATGTTGATACCAAAATGACTGCTCTTATGAGAATGGAAACGGGGATTTTCGATTTCACTTATTTTATTCGTACAACAGGAAATTTCATCGTGCATAGAATATATGGATTTGCTTGCAAATATTTGCCACGTGAATTTATCATATCAACCCCCGGATTGCTTTCTTGTATACTTGAGGTGTTGTATATAATGAAAAAACGAAAATCTTCTTCGATAATTGTTTTCAATTTTACTATTACTTTTTCTTAGTGTAATTCTTACATTTAATATTTAATAAGATATAATAAAATATTTAATATTATTTCACAAAATTATGAAAAACTGTTATGAAAATTAAAAAGAAAAACTAAGTTATAACTTTTCCAACAAATTAATATTGGAGAAGTTTAATTAATTTAATCTTATTACAATAATGTTAGTGACACGTAAATTGACCCTTTTCTGAATTCTATATAATTTTAACAGATTTGCCATAACATTAAATCCAATGTTGACTCAAAACATAATTAATGTTGAGTTAACAGACTTTCAATGTAAAATTAACATACACTAGTTAGCGTATGAAAACCAGGAAATTTGACACGCACACTTTTCCCGCATATGTCATTAAAATATATGCTGTAATTATAAAAAGCCGGCATTCTGTGGGAATAAAAAAAAAAAAAAGAAAAAAAAAAAGAGAACGAAACGAGAGACGCAAAGTGGCATCTGAAAGAAAAGTTTTCTGGAAATATAAAAACTTGCGTAGTATGATAAATACCTCTTCTTCTTTTCGAAAGGACGAGATGACTTCGTAATAAAATTCCTCCGCCGCGGAGAGGTCTCGTTTGTCTTTGTCCTCGTCCTCGTCCTCGTCACAATCATCGTAATCCTTAATAACTATACTGCGACGCGATAACATTTCGATAGCACTGTTTTCGAGCAGCTCCATTGTTCCGTTCGATTGGTCGCACACACTTTGGACTTTCGCGAATTTCTTTACGAATACTAATTTAAAGTTTTTCCCCGCCCGCTAACTTATCACAGTCGCTTTTTTTAAACTTTTGGTTGACTCGCTCACTTTTGTACTACAATGCAATGATTATTTCTTTCTTTCAATGTGTTTTGGATATTCAGGCACTTGTTTTTCATTCTACGTAATCGTTTATATATAACACGCATACATGTGTATGTGTGCGCGTATATATATAACACGTTAAGGTTGCTTATACAGCGGGAAAATGCCATTTTGAGTGAAGCCCTCGACAGGCATCATTTGCGAGCATTTTTCCAGTCTTTTCGCGTTAACTTGAGAGAATGGGATTTCTTTGCGTCGATATTGCATGTGTTTCACTTTGACACGCGGTTACCAATACACCCGCAATTTTCCACGCAATTATTTAACGGTTTAACTTTAAAATTGAAGGCGAAAATGTTGCCAGAAAATGCTTCGTTTAATACGAAGACGATCATTGGTTTCGTGTAAATTTATACGACAGAAAAAGAGGTCTTTTATTTTCACCAAGCGAATGCACAGAATTCGAATTGCAATAAAAGGATACTCGTGAGAAGATTTCATCGCTACATAATTAATATTACGCGTCGTTTACTTAACAGCGAATGGTATAAATGTCTTGAATTTAAATAACCTGATCCGTTGGAAGTTCTAATCGGGTGTGCTGAATTCATACAAAATTCATTACATGAGAAAATCATTTTATCTAATCTGCAATTCATCCAAGATCCATTTCACCCAAACACACCTTTATTAGAACTACAAATCATCCAAAATTCATTTCATCACCGTATTATATATAAAAAAAATCATTCTACCTAACCCCACAATTTATCCAAGAGTCATTTCATCCAAACACCTCTTTCATCGAAATCAATAATTATCGAATATCTATCTTCCAAACAAGAACCGTGAACCACCTCAATTATTAAGAAATTTATACAAAACAATGCTCAAAGTGTGTTCCTGCCACACAAAATTATTTTTATATCGTTCACCAAATATTAGAAAAGATTCCGTTTAGATCCACGAAGTGTTATCTTCTTTACAGTAGATATTTTTGTAAGTGTGTATTTCAAGGGATCACCATTAAAATCCTCGTTGAGTCGCTATCGCAACCCTTGATATAACTTCTTTTTTCTCGCCTTAAACAAGGAGAACAAAGCGGATAAAAACAAGACTTATTTTTATTTGTTCCTCCCATATCAACGAATTAATATTAATTCAATATTTTCGTAGGTAATATTTTACAACTGACCAAATAGGTCCCAACGGTGCAAGACAGTCGCGCAAACATAATTACAAAATTTGCCATTGTCCGCTTGTTTGCCAAATTAATCAAACAACCCACAGCCGACGAGGTTTGCCCCCCCCCCCCCCATCACCCCACTGGTATCGAGTGGTATTAGGTTGCGACGAAAATGCGGCGCGATCGCGCGAGACGAATGCGAGCCAGGCGGCGTTGAAAATGTGTAGCCCGAATGTCGACGAATGGATACGGGGAAAAGGCACGTATCGCCGCGTGTTGATACAGCGGTGTCGAGCTACGTTGGCCGTCAGATAAGCTCCTCCCGAAGGCGACGCGTTTCTTTTCGTTTCTCCGTAATTCCGCGGCCGGAAATGGAAAGGGAAACAATCGCGAAATATAACACCACGGCTGCGAAGCGAAATACGCGGTGGATTCGACCAACCTTTTCTTCCTTAGTTCGTTTCGAGAAGCCCCCCCCCCCCCCGCACACCGACCCTTATCGCTTACTTCGAAACAATCGCGGGACGATTTTAAGGCGCGTTTAAATTTAATTAACGAAACAAAGGTGGCATTAAAAGAACAATCAACGTAGAGAATTAAAGATGGAACTTAAGAGCGAAACGTTTCCAAAATGGAGCGCATAAAAAAGACGAGGTTTGTAAACATTTGGAGGGTCAAATCAAATCTATGTAAACAAAAACATTAATTGTTTTTTGTTATGCCGTAAGGTATATTATCACCTATTAGGGCAATTACTTATCACTGATTAGAGGATCAGCCAGCTTTCAATATTTCAAATTTTTCAATTTTCCACTATACTTTAACGTCTCCGAACTTTCGAGACTATTAACCTCACTTTTAATGCACCCTCAATGGAGTCCTGTAAAAAGAAAAGGAGGAAAGTAAAACGGGGATGAGGTTAAGGGAAAGTTGGGAAAAAGGAATGTCCATTGGAGGGATGCAATAATTGGGCAGATGAAAGCCACCTTTTTTTGGTTGATTTCAGGATGACCAAGAGGAGGTAATCAATCGGACTCTCTACCCCCAAAAACAATAATATAATTTATTTACATCCAAAGGACACAAGAATGGATGTAAATGCAAAACGAAAACAAAGTCAGCTTACATTTTGTATTTTGAAAACGTTTCATTTTTCAGTGCCACGAATTAAAAGTATCTACGACGGTGTGTATGCATGCACTGAGAGAAATTTGCTTAGTACGGCCAACTAAAAACTTTAAGTTATTGTCAAATAAGTTGGAGTAAATAAATTTATAGTTGGACAAATCAAAAACTATAGTTGTGAGAACTAATTCAGCCCCAACTTACTTTTTTAGTTCGTTTTTTCGACAACTCAAAAAATATAGTTCGAATAACTAATATTTCTTACTTGGGTTAGTTGTTGTCATTTCGTTCAAGATTGTCGGTATTCAATGTAACGTCTGCAAACAAACAGCCCAGAGTGACTTTTTTCCATTCTCATAGATTATTTTCACGGATTAAATTAATTAATACAAGTATTTATTTAAT
>JABFPN010007582.1:0-10154 GCA_022817305.1 Leptoteleia sp. ZL-2020
GGGGGGGAAGGAAAAAAAGTTTCATAACAAATGACGCCTAGAAAAACACGCGAACGTCTCGTGTTAATTAAATTTCAATCTCACAAATCGACTTTTATCTGTACACGTATCTCTAACTTTAAATCTCGTCACAGAAACAATTAATCCTAATGAAAATTCCGAGCAAACTCAAGTTTTTCATGAGGGCTTATCCATTAAAGGATTAATTGCGATATTTCATTGCGCGTTCATGCAGATCTCCGGCGTTTTACTTGTTTAAGCGATATCCATTTAAATAAAGATTCCCTCGAATGAATTTCCTCGCAGTACATTCCCGATGTAATGAATCCGAAAGCAGATAAATCTTTGCGCAGTGAAAATTTCAATTTTAATATAACTTTAATCCTAAATCAATTTCGCTGTTGCGATAAATCTTGCGCGCTCGCGCGAGCATCATATAATATCGATGGACTGTAATGGATTTTGAAAAATTAATCCGCACAAAAGGGGGCTGGACAAAAAAAAAGGGTGGGCACATTTTAGAATAGAGCGCGGCTGAGAAATTGCTCGCGGAACGCATTGAAAAATCAACAGCTGCATTGTCGGGAAATCGAGCTTGGCAGTTTGATAATGCTGCAAAAAGGACCACTTTCGATACTGCATTCTAATATGTAGTTCTTCTAAAATTATAAAGAATTGAATCTATGTATGTATATGTGTTTTGCATTCCCTGATATAAACGAAACGTATTGTTTGTACAGAAAAAGTTAAGAACTTTCGCCTTTTGTGCAATGTTGCTTAATGTGTGAAATATATTTAAAAGATGACATAAATTAATTAGAACCTACAAATTATCAAAACGAGCATTTCTTTGAGTATAAGTAATTTTAAAACTTGTTACTTGTAATAATAATAATAATAATAATAATAATAAACAGTAAAACTGTTAATTTGAATTAACAGTAAATACATATATTTAATCTAACATATTAAGATTAACATGCATATTTTAACATTAATTATATGTTAAATTAACATAGAAATATCTAAATTTGGCATAGTTCCGTGTGACATTTCTTTGTTCTCAGTACATGTACTAATTTTCCAAAAAATTTGACCAACACAGAATCAAAAAAAGAAGAAGAAGAAAAATAGCAGGAGAAATTAAATATTATTTTCAGGAAATAATTTTACCAACTGTTGATTTCGTGTCAAAAGGAATTAGATGTAAGACGGGCATTTTTCCCACAGCACAAATATTAATTGGTTACGGCGTTCAATAAATTAAATGTCACTCGGAGATTTTCATGCATTGCAATTAATGTTGGCGATAAATCGAGCTTTTAAAATATTGCAGCTTGCGAGTAAACCCAACGCCATCTGCGCAGTTACATATAGGTACAGCGGCGCGCACATGTACGACATTTAATTTGTAGGTTAATCACCCTAATTAATTTTCGCGTTCCGATGGTATTCTGTTCCGACTCGACAACACGTCTTCCGCATTGCATTGCGATAAATAATCGACGACGCAAAGTAAAAGAGCTTCATTATTCCAAAATAACTTTCGTTATAAACTTTACCCACGAATTATTTGTTGAATAAGTCCTCGTGACAGTTTATTGCAATTTTAATTTAACCCCCCCCCCCCCACTCCTTCCAAATCCCAGATTGTAATTACATAATCATATTTCGTACATTAATTAATGGCCCTTATTTTAAATTAAATATACAGTGGACTCAAAAGAGAAATGCTCAAGTTGAGTTTGCAATATAATTTAATTAATTTAGCAATTATATTAAAATGGAATCATTTTCTGTACTATGGGTACCATGCACTAAAAAAAAACGTCTTGCAACTGTCAATTATTTTAGCATATAATATACCTGAGTTAGACATACGTAAACTTGTGCCATGCATATATTTTGTTGAGTGTGATTTTTGCCACTGAGAATTGTTCCAATTTTTTTTATGATTACATATATACCTGATTACAGTATGTACACTTGAATTCACTTTTTTTACCTATATTCAAACAAACGATAAATTAATTAAAAAATAAAGGCTTGTAACCTCGCATTATATTATTAATTGTGTCGAGTAAAAATGAAGAACAAACTTAATGAAAAATAGTAATGATAATAAAATCGTGATAAAAAGAAGAGGGGAAAAAAATAATGATCTTAAGTCTTTATGTTGGTGTTGTCATGTAGGATGAAATAAGTCGACCTTAATGCAACGGAGCACTTGTTATTTTTTATTCCAAGATTATTTGCGGTGCCTTTTATTTGTCGTCACCGGTGATTGTCTAGGGCGCATTTTATGCGAGCGCGGAACGCGAAACTCGTGCACGGAATAACGATATTTTGAAGTGGAATTAACTTATGCATTTGCAATGAATTTGAAAATTCATTTACATCGAAGTGACCGAACATTTATAGCAACTCGCCCGTTCGTATATGTATTTAATATCTTTTCGTTAGAATTGCTCAACGAGCGTGCACATTTTGTTGCATTTTGTCTTGCTCCGCCATTTTCATATTTTCCATCCACGCGAATACGTAATTGTCATGAAAAATTAGTCGCAACGGTGACTAATACTTCTCCCCTCCGGTGAATTCGCGATCGTACCGAGCGACATTTTCACGTACAATTAACCTTGCCAGTGTCAAAAATGTCATGCAAATTCGGCCAATGAAATTCCGCGCGACATTTATTCAATCGAACTTGTTATAAACTTCCCGAAACTTATACATAATTATGTGGGTTTGTAATTGCGCTCGAAAAGTTATTGAATCGATTTTCGTTCAATCAAATGATCCGGGATAATGGGTTATTTTGGTTGCAACATTTTTGATCTTTTCAATGACAGTGAAGAACGAAACCAAAAACAGTTATCTACACTCAGAAAAAAAAATATACTTACTTTAAGAAAACTGTACAAAGAAAATTTTTCTATTAAAATTAATAGAAAATCAATTAAAACTAAGAATATTCAGTTAGTATACAATAAATTTAAGTGTTTATATTAAAAGGCAATTAATTTTATGATAAATCTTATCTCAGATAATACTAATTAGATTTTTATCTATTATAAGAATGTCTATTTGTAAATATATAAGCCTAGTTCAGCTGTCTTCGTCTCAGTATTGTTTCGGCCCCTGTTCAGTGCCTGTTAAATTTTATACGTTCGGTCAGTGTTGTTTAATTAATTGTATAGTGTGTGAAAATTTCAAGTTAAATTAGTGCTTCCAACAATTTAAAATATACATATTTTCATATGGAGTGTGGATATGTACATATTTATATATACGGCATGCAATTGTTAGGTTAAATTTGTATCATCTGTTGAATATTCTTAAACTGAATATATTTTTATTCTTTTCTTGAAAAAAAAATCCGTTTAATATAAATGGAATTATTCTTTAGATAAATATATGCTTTATAAGAATTATTTATTCTTATTATAAATAGAATTTAGTTTTGTCCATATAATGAATGGAAATCCTATTTAATATAAGAATATTCTATTACTCTTAAATAAACAGTTTTGTGAGTGTATTACGCACAAAAAAAATTGGAACAAAAATCAGTGATTATTTTACGTCATCGTTATTATAAAGTGCAATAATCTTCGTTATAACTTTTTCCGCTTGCAATAATTTCAATTTTTTTTTTTTTTTTGTAAATTTTGTTTTGCAGTCTTTATTTTCAAAAAGTACAAATAAATAGTTTAAAAAATTGTAGATACATTTTCTTTGTTATAATTATTTTGATAGAAAATAAAGTAACACAGAATGTAGTTTATTTGCAGCGTATCTAAATTCGAAGATATGATATTAAAAAGTGAAACGGATGTGTTATAAAGTAAAATAGCAAATGAGCAAGTTGACGAATGAATATTGCGACAGTGCATGTACGCTGGGGAGTGGATTGGCACATCTTCTTCAAAATTCGCAATCATCAAAGAATCCAGGAGGCCGATCTAGGCGATTGGCGGGTAGATCGATGTGATTCTGTCGTGCGTATGGAATTTCCCGATTGGAATATCCAGCATTTCACTCGCTTAGCTAGATAACGCGGTTCCGCTCGATATTTTCAATTAGACATTTTCTTTTGCTTCGACAGAGACTTATTCGCGAGCTTCATGGATCACGAGTGTCGCAGTGATTTCGATTAAATGAAACTGTTTCCGTTGAAAAAGCGAGGCAAAAAGTACAGCACACCAGGAAATAAATTTACCGAGCTGAATTAAAAGCACACATTTTTTTTCCAAACGCGATTTGAACAAAAGATTTTTTTTTATATAGTTACCGTCGAACAACACGAGATTTAATAGTCGGATGTCGACTCGATAATTATTGCGGGAATAAAATTCCGTTCGATATTGCTTCGGCGCTTCTTTCAAATTGACATGGAAAACAAACGTATTTAATATAGGCATGAATGACATTAAATCTGAGTACAGTAGAGGAAAAAGTTTTTAATCTATTCAAGCATCAAACATTCAGTTATTTTTTTTATATTTTTTTAATAAATTTTTTTTCGCGAATTTTTGCAGTGTATGGGTTTAGCTTAATCTCACTTTCATTGTATGATATGAAAAGAAAATAATATACACTAGTAATGACGTACAAATTTTATATATTATTAATTTAGTACTAATCATTTAGTATAAAAAAATCTTTTTAATAGACCATATAGCCTATTAAAAAACAATTATAACTAACGAAGACCTTAAAACTAACGAAAACAGTTATAAATTACAATCACTTGTGTTAAATATAAATATAAATGTGAAAATCTCCATATCAAGGATATGGAAACGTATCACAATTTTATAATTTTATCTTTCGTTATTAAAATAAACCTTTTTGTATCAAATATAAAAAATGTATAATTTTCATCAATGAAATGATACTTCACTTATCCAGCTACATGAATAATTAAAATATTCAGATGAAATTACTTTAAAATCATGCAAAATTTTATTAAAACGAATCTATTGTTGAAGATTATGGTTCATGTCTTTATATAATAATTGCAATATCTGAACTGGAAGAGGAAATTAATTTTGTAATTTTGTAATAAAAATGTTAATAAATGCATTGCACTTTAGGCATATCAGAAAATTTTTAATAACTTTTTATGCATAGTAAATATATAGCCGTAATTTAGGAACCTTTTCATTTACTAACTCGTAAAAAATAAGATCCCCGAAAGTAATATATTTAATTAAGTTTTAGTCGCTCAGCGAGAGGTATTTTGTCATATACCATAACCACGATAAAGACGTTAAAGTGTAGTTATGCACTGTAAATAAAACAGTTAGATTCACTAGTGTGATGAATTATTTCATGATAGTTTCACGTAGTAAGGTTCAATTTTCTTTTATAAGGTACTTCAAAGAAGTGCTGACATAATAATTTTTTTTCATTCCAAATACTTTATCTGTACTATCCAACAGTCAACGTATTACCTTTTATGAAAGTATACTAACTTTCTAGTCTTACGCTTGAACACTTCAATTTCGTCGAGCATCACATAAATTTTTATCTGATTGATTCTAAAAAAATATAAAATTACCCCGAAAATTATATAATACATCTCAAATATAAATTCCGGAAGTCTAAATGGAAAAATTATTTTCTTTTGCATTTAATGTCCGTATGACTTGATAAACGTATTATACAAAGTTGATATATGAACATATATGTTTTTTTTTAATCCATATATGACCTTATGGATATACATGGTCGATATATGGTAATAATTGATATAATAATGTAACCATTTATAGTTACAATAAATTCCTTATATTGAAATCAATTATTACCATATATTAACCACATGTGGCTATATATAACCACATATGAATTAAGAAAAAACATATACCAATTTTATATTTACTTACATGAAATTGTTAAAACAAGTATGGACCACATATGGACGATATGTTGTTTCATTTTTACTAGGGTAGTAAACTCTGAAATGCCTTGAAATAAAAATTGGAAATTATTATATCACAAAATATCAGAAAGAGTGACAATATCTCGCGTAAAATTGATCCTTTGGGTATGCCCGTAATTTGTCGACAAGCGAGTTCGGTCCTTCGATAAAATCTTACCTTTCATTAATAAGTAATGAAAAGGTTATAAAAATAATTTAAGGGATGATAGGCACGCGAGGAATGCCGAGGTCACGTCTAGCGCTGCCTCGTAAATGGAGCCAGAGCCTTGGCTAGAGCGAAGCTCTCGGTTCAACGTTGTTACGCAATTAGTACTCTCTGGGATTCGCTCGAGAGCTTTGGAATCTCAAACTGCGCCCGCTCATCTCCATCCCCTTTATATCTGTTATCCGCTTGCCTCCCCCTCCCTCCCCCGCCGTGCGTCTTGGCCTTTCGTTCCCTCGATTGAATAATACGTACAATAGTTTACCTCTGTTTGCATACTCCGGTGCTCGTGTTCCACCGTCCGCTTTGCGCCGGGAAAACGACGCCGACGCGCCACTGTTGCATGCGAAATGCAGATTCTCCTCGAAATGTTGTTATGCCAAAAAGCGTAAAACAAACGGTGCCACGCGTTTACGGTCAGACTGAGGAGACGCGAACGAAATTGCGCGAAATTCGGAACAAACGGAACATCGGCAGCGGTCCGCAACTACATAGTGGCTTATGGAATTTTAGCACCAGGCATAATTTATGGCCGCGAAAAGACCGGGTGAAATTTTGGCCGGTGAAAGTAATGAAAAATCCTTGAAAAAGTACGAGGATGATTTTTACCGGATTAGAATTGGTTCGGTTACAAATTATCCGCGGGGATGAGCGCACTTGGGGAAAAAAAACTCACGTTCGGGATTTACTTTCGGTATTAATCTGTATCAAATACTTTCACAGAACATTCAAAGCAATTGTTTGGCAGTTTGCAATTGGTGGTATTGGAGGTTTATAAAATTACATCCTAAAGTTGTTATAGTTAAGGAGAAAAGTGCATTAAAAATGTTGCTATTGAAAATAGCAGTTCAATAATATTTTTTGCAATTTTCCACATTGTACTTCGTTTTTTTTTGCCTGTAATCTGTCTTCTAATATACAATACATTATTTGATATTTAAATTTAATTATAAAGTTTTATTAAAACGAAACATTTTGTTAGATTAATGTCTAATACATCGTTATAATCATCTTAAACATACGCTTCCTCTCGCGCAGACATTAGAATCTTATAAGATATCACCGTACCTTACTTGGATTGAGATTTTCTTAATTCGCAAGTAATTCATTAAAGTATAATTCGATGATAACTAGGAACGCTAATAGACAGTGTGTTAGTTAATGAATGAAAAGTTAGAGCCCTTATCCGGTCCAATTAGAGAATTAGTGTAATCTAGCTCTGTAAGATTTGATCAAACATAATGAATTTTGTTGACCGTCTACCAGGTCAGCCGAAAATTAGTTAATTGTAAATCCGATCTGACAACTATGTTCCAAAAGTAGGAGTATTATTACTGTAACATACGTTTAATTAAGTAAATTGGATTTCTTTCCGAGATAACCTTGCAAAAATCATCCGTTATGTTAATTCTTTCTTTTACAGCCATTATAATAAAAATGAAAGCGTATACTTCTAAATGCTTCTTAAATAACTTTTACCCCATTAACTTTCAAAATATAATATAAAAGAGTACTTCCAATAAGATTCGATTTTTAATTTGACAACAAAATTTCGATTAACTTTATCGCGTAGCTTTTCCTTATGACTTATATGTTATACCATGTAAAAGTCGACACATATATTGCTTGTATGGAATAAAAAAATTATACGGAATAAATAAAATTATTCCAATAAAATTAAAAGTAAAATTGACAGTAACCATTCATTGTTATCTCATGTTTGTATAGCATTTAACTTAATCTCAACAAATTATATCAACATTAAATATATATTTCTGCTTCTAAAAATATACATGTCTGAGTTGCATATCCTTTAATAACAAGTTTAACTTCAATCTCCAATTGAATTAAATTTTCACATTTTTGCTCAACTTGCACTATTATAACAAATTCAAATTCAACTATAATCAATGAAAAATGTGTTTGTTGAGGGAAAACAGTTGAAAAACGTAATTTGCAAATGCCGCAATGTGTCCCGAATCTAGATCCATTAATCATGCTCCTCTAAATAATTGAATTACAACCACCGAAGATTTCCATCAACGGCACCTGAGTGCCCTCTGCGCGCGGAGGTCAAAGATACATTCATGGCGCAAGCAACGTCATGTCAGATAAGCTTCTGCGCGTTATCGCGCCCTGTCCATAATGTGACACGTATTTGTGCAAACGAGCCGATAATGCGACGCGGCCCAAAAGCGCCGTCGATACTTTTCTTTCCGCCTGCCAACACGGCAATGCTTAATACGCGGCTAATTAAACTGATTACCGGGCCATTATCATTCGACTGCAATTTCGGACGAGCACCAATCGATAGCGGTTGCCTCCATTTCACCCGGCCGATAAGCCGTCATTTCGGATTTCGTGCGTTGATAAGTCGCGGGCATCCACGTCGACGACGCTCCCGGAGAAATACAGGCCAAACTGGTCCGCCCGGCTAATAATCTCCGAGCGCAACAAATTTCGCCCTTTCCCTTATCTCGTCCACTTCTGTCTTAGTTTCGGGCACTGCATCGAGATTTCGACGGCACCGAATGTAACATTTTATTGCCGGATACGCGATCCGATGAAACGATTTGAATCCGGTATTTTCGAGGGCGAACGATTCGAAAGCACTTGGAAATAATATAGAAAACGATGCTTCCTTTAAACCAGTATGCTTGTTCATAATATTTAATAATTTACTAATAATAATAATAGCTGAATATTGAAGAATTGAAGGTGAAGTGTCAGTCCACTCGGTAAAAAGTGATTGTTAAGAAATACTAAACTTTTGAGTTGTCTCATTTAAACAATACTACTAGAGTCTGGTAAAATATATTGAAAGTGTCATTATTATTAGACCTATCGATGTTCCGACAGTTCGTGAACGTGGCCTAATTATTATTATTCAATTTCAAGTATATATTTTACTAAACTTGCATGAGAATTCATCGCACTACTTTTCTTTAAATTTTTTATAGAAAAATTTTCATGCTCCCTAATTGTGTGTACTACATTTAGAGAAATAAACAATAATTTTCTAATTATTGTTGCTTTTGACTTGATTTCATAAAATTCCACTTGAAATTCGCGATGAAAATTTATTTAAATCACCATAAAGTGGCATCTCGTTAGAAATCGCAATGTTTCTTTGGCATTAAAATGCTTAATATTCAAGCGAGGGAGTGGATCACGTATACATATGTATGGTGTACCATAAGGCGATCGACCTTCATACATCGCAGCCCAGCTTTTACGTTGTTTATCCATATTTTATTCATTTCGATGCAAACATATTTACATTGGACTTTACATAGCAACGGTGAGGTCGTCGCGAGTGACGGAACCGGCAGCTTTTCGACGCTTTTCTCATGGAATAACAACAACTCGAACGGGCGCGGGCCTTTAAAAGACAGAACACGACATAAATAATATATTTTGCTGCAGGACAAGAAAGCGGACAATATTAAACCCGCCGTTGGTTCACGGTTGATTAAAATGAATCGGTATATGGAATTTTTCTCCCTCCCCAATATTTCCTTTTAATCTTTTTTCCACTTCGTTTCTCAACATATTCTTATCATTTTCTTCCCTCTTACTTTTATTATCTCTTTGTAATGAGAAAAGTTGCGCAATGCTTTACTCTCAAGGTTTTCCGTTCTTTTGATATCAGCTCGCCAAGATAACTGGCATTTATATACTTTGACGTGGTTTTAGGAACTGAAGGCGCTAAAATTCGATCGCCGAAATCATTAACGGTTCTTAATATTTCGAAGCTTATTTCACCCTCCGGGGCCGCACAATTTTCAGCGCTTTCGCATCTTTTTTTCCCCCCCTCGCTCCATTCCTCGTTTTTGGCTTCCCTCAAACAAAATTTATTCAAATAAGTTTGAAATATCCGAATATCGCTCATCCGCGTTAATTATTCAATTTAATTTGTTCCCAACGAAAGACGAATAAACCCTGCAAAACGATTTTCTCTCTTGCCGAGGCATCCACCCCCCCCCCCCCCCCCCCACCCCC
>JABFPN010007583.1:0-10153 GCA_022817305.1 Leptoteleia sp. ZL-2020
TAAAACAATTTATGAATATTTCTTTTTTTTCTTTTTTTTTTTTTTTTTGTCAACGATTTATTTCGTTAATATGATCTTCGGTAGTTTTGTCGCAATTTTAATATGGAATTCAAATTTTTGGCGAAAAATTTCCCCTTCATGAAAATCGTTTTACAACGAATTGTTGGAACTGCCAAGTGGACCAGGAATATTTTCATGTACGTGCGAAATATGTATATTTCGTACATTGAAAGAATTTTATTAGTCGTTGCTGTGATATTTTATAATAACTCGAAGATGTATGTGCATTTATGGTATTTCTTGCAGAAAAATAAAGTAATAATAAAATTTAAATTACTTTATATTAATTTAGGGATGTTTAAATTTTAACTTTCAAGATAGGTGTGTATGATTGTACGAAAAATAAATAGGATATATTTTACGTTTAATACAAACAGCTTGCATGTATCATTTGCATATTCGAGGAGCGAGATAATTCTAGGAAAAGTTGTTTCATAAATTTCGTGTTTTAAATTTTATAGTAATTTTTGTTGGCTTTAAGCTGAAGTCTTTATTTAATTATATGGGGTGTATTAATCATTATTCTGAATGATTATTGCAATTATTCATAAAACTGGGCGGTTTAAATTTAGTAAAACTGATTATTAGTCCGAACGAAAGAAATGATAAAACGTGAAAAAGTACGATTTTTTTTTGTAAAATAAAAAAGTAACTAAAAATTTGACACGATCGAATCGAATTCGAAATATCGGACGATGTGCAATCAACCGAATAATAAAATTTAATTTGTCAGAAAGAAAAATTCAATTTTCACATATCAAAATTCTTCGCGGATTTTAATTTAACTGCACAATCGAGGGAAAAAATAATAAAAATCTGCGTAACTAAGTTTTCACAAGTCTAATAGTACGATTTATAAATAGTCGGACATTTTCCAATCCTGGGATTATTTTTGTTAAGATCGCGGCGATTAAAATAATTTATCTCAAGTGCACTCGGAATAACGTTTTTAAAACAGTCTGATTAACATAAACAGGATAGTTTTACCATAAGTAGATTTATTATTTCACACTTGTACAAAGGGATTTCGTTCGAAAATAAAACAAAGCACTTCAGCGTTAAATTAATTAAGTAATGATTTATTTGTTTAAAGAAGATCATTTTAAATAAAATATTTAAAGAAGTTTCAATATTCAAAATGCAAAAATAAATGACAAACATAATTTAACCAATTTTACATAGTTATGATCTCAAAATGTTATTTCAATCCTGATTTGTTCATTTGCAATTGCGCGTTTTTTTTTGTCATGAAACGTCGTAAAGTGAAATCGTTTTATGGTAAAAGGAAATCAGATGTTGCATAATAGATATGTTTTGCTGTATAGTAAAAACGCGCGTGCGTTAAAAATGTTTTGTTTACGTTTAAATTGCTTTTCTTTACAACTGAGACGATTTACTTTTATGTTAAACGAATTCATTTGTTCTTAAAATGATTGGCGTTCACATGATAATATTCGTGTAACAAATGGATGTTTTTTTTTAAGAACGTAATATGGGTTTGAGCCGTCATAAATATAATTTGTTTATTCCCCGTGAATATTTGTTGCGCGCGGCAATTTTTGCCAAATCGTTATATCACTGTGAGCGTAGCAAAAACTGGAACAAGTCGAGCAACTCCGGGATGTTTCGTTTATCGGCTCACTCTGGTCAGTGCTGCCATCGGTGGAATTTTTTCACACGACGCCATAATAAATGTGCTTTTGATATTTAATGGCACTCTTCCTTGCGCAGCGCCTTCCTTTTTACATTTCACTACATTTCATTGCTTTTCATTACATTTTTCAACAATTATATGCTGATTAAAATTAATATTATCTATATATATAAACGCCCTAAAAAAAAAAAAGTTGGCGCGTCCGAGATAAACTAGGCGCAAATGAATGCAACATTTCATTCGTTATCTTTTTTCCATCGACTAATTAATTACTTGATTAATAATCACAGATATTATTACACGTGTTCAGTTTCATAAGATGTACACGCAGAAAAGGGAAGGTGGCGAAATTTGGTACAGTTCAAACTTTTTATGGAAAGATAAATTCCTTCACTTTATCGCGTGTAAAACACTATGAAAATAAAATAGTAGGTGTCCACTTTCTGTCGGATGCTTAAACAAAGAAACATAAATTGCAATTATACGATCAAAAGTGACAAGATATAATAAGCATAGTAACCGACAGTAATGGCATTCGCCGCCTGATTGATTGCATGAATTATATAAAAGGAAAAATATGGAACGAATGTAATTGTGCCATTAAAGTGCGTTGGCGGCATTTTTCCCCGAGCGAACCGTAAGATGGAAATGAATTAAGCGCAACCGAAATGTTTTAGCAAGGTCGCGGCGTTTCAATCGATTTAATTATTTCATCTCGCGGGATTATACGTTGAAGCGTGCCTTGGACGGCCGCGGAAATCTTGTTCCGCGAAAAGCAAATTCGCGTCGGTTGAAATCAATCGCGCGTCAGATGTATACCCTATAGGAAATTTGCCAGATTGGATCTACCGGCTCGATTCTGATCCAGTAGTATTAACCAGACTCTGGTAAACAGATAGGGGCCCTTATTAGTTCGCACTTGATTATCATCAAAATCAGAACATAACCAAATGTAAAATATACCAGGTTTTGTATGCATGATAGGATTGGTTCACACTCGTGTCACACTGTAAAAAATGTCCACTTACTTTAATCGGATTATTTTAATAACAAGTGGATTTTCCACTTGATATTTTGATAAAAGAAACTCCGGTTATTATAAGAATAATATTATTATGTTTAAAGGAAATCATGTTAACGATATGATAAATAGTTTTAAATTAAGCATAATTACGTAAGAAGACTGTCCTCTTATAATAAGCGTATTATTTTTTTCAGTGTATTACTTAACAAGGAAAAAAGTGGTTTTAAGTTGGTAATCCAGGCCAAAGGCGAAGGGCTACCAATCTGAAACCACTTTTTTTCCAGTTGAGTACGATATTTTATTCATCGTGAAAGTGAAATATGTTGCTAGCCCGCAGGGCTACCAATACATTTTAATTTTAAGGTGAATAAAAAAAATTGTTCAATACAAGATTAGTTGTCTTGCTGGCAGGCTATGGGAATACAACTGGTACGTATAGGTACTGGTCCAATATTATTCCTCCATAACTGGCACGATTCTGGTAACTCTGGTAACAGTACTGTACCAGTACTAGACCTGTACTGGACATGTAGAACATTTTCTATTAGGTAATTACAAATTGTTTCGGGTTTGAAAAATGACGCGTTGCAATTGCCGGTTGCACGGTGTGTACAAAAGTGCCGTGCTTTTATCATTTTTGTGTAACTGTCAGAGAGATGGATTTTGAAAAGAGTTGAGAGACGTTGGCCGAACTGCTTGGCCGAGGAAGGAAGAAAGAGCGGTTGCGTGTCCCTCGCAGCCCGAGACCACCAGCCGTCCATAACATAACGGCTTCGTTCCAAAGCGATCGTTAGAGACTTCTGTAAATCGTGCCTCCCATCCGTTCCGTTCCATGTTTTACGATCGATCCGATAAAATAATGAGCGCGTTGTTATTAATAATCTGAAAGATGCTGATCGTATTTATGGCGATATTGTTTTTAATGCGCACCGGGATTGCTTCGTTACCGCGCTGAGAAATGTAATTATGCAAAAATAACACAGACATACGTTACATTTAAAATCTTAACACGACATTATGTTAATCCAGAGTTGGACAAAAAATTAGCTGCCTTCAAAATTCGTTATCTAGTTTGAGTTACTCTTAAGAGAAAATGGAATACAAAGAAACACATTGTTCCACCCGGATAATTTATAATTTTATTATCCTCACAAAATTGTCTATTTAAGAGAAATAGCATATTCTTGTAATAAATGGAATTCATTTTATTCATTATGTAGACAATGTAAAATCCTATTTATAAGAAGAATATGTCATTTCTTGCCAAGAATGATTTTATACAAATAATAATTCTATTAATTTTAAACAGTTTGAATTTAAGAATGTTTTTAATTCCAAGGAATTATAAAATACTTTTTTTGTGAAAACGTAACTTTGTCGATATTTTAAATAACTTGTATATAAATTTGCCACGAATGTTGAGTATTATTATTTTTAATTTTTTCATTAAACTTATTTATTGTTCAGTTATATCGAAGGAAACAAGCAAAATTTACAGTTCAGTAACAGCATATAATATAGTTGATTTTTCATCAATTAAACAAACTATTTAATAATCGCCTTCAAACGGATTGAAAAAATTTAATTCTGCGATTCCTCCATGTGTGAATTTTAATTCTTTCAGCTTTCAATAACAAAATCTTTGCCATTTGACAACAAATGTTGTTCTAAATAATCTTTTTTAAGTCTATAACAGCTTGCGTAAAAGGTGCATTTTTAATTAAACATAGCGACGTGAACCGATGAAATAACTTTCATTAATTTAGTAAACGCATGAACTCGCATGGTGTCCTTTGATACGACTAGAACAATTTGACTAGAAATATTGATTAAAATTTGAACAAAAATGTTATATTTCAATTTCAATTTGTTTTGATAGTTTCCCCAATAACTAGGAATGTGTTTCTCAATTAATCTTGATCAAATATGGTAATTATATTTATTACATCCAAACGAATTATTGCACGGTATTTTTGTTTACAAATGAACTAAATACAAATCATTTTTATTTTACATTACTGTCAATGCAATAATAGTAATGATAACATTGATAATAACTGTTATAGTTTATGGAAAATGTGTAGCTTATTTTTGCGCATTTTGCGTGCGTGAAAGGTAAACTCATTTTTGGCTCGCAGCCAATTTGAATGCGGGGGGAAAAAAAGGAAAAAGAAAAGTTAAAAAATGCCGCGAATGCGCGGAATGCGTTTTATACAAACCTGTAGGCTTATTTTTTCTGTTTGCACTTTATTCGACTTTTTTTTAATGACAGAGGATTTATTGTTTGATTATTTGGAAAGGAAGAAGTACGCGCTCTACGGAAATGACTGAAAAATATATATCCACGTTTGGCGTGGATGAAATCGTGTTACGCGCGTTTCCACTACGGAAACCCTCTGCGGGCAATTTTGTCAACTTATTTCCTTTTTTTTATTGGTAAATTCAGTGGCGTATCGCAGTACCGCCTCCGATGTAATTAGATCATATTTGTGTAATTTTCGTTATTACAGGAATTTCCGGAATTCGCTTTCAACACTAATGAATAATACGAGGCAATATATTAAATATCGCGTTTTTCACCGAGTTTTCGACTACAAAGGATATTTTGTTGAATATTTCGAGAATTTTTTTATATTTTACTTTGTCAGTTCCATTATCAAATTGAGGATTAATTGGGTGTCTTTACAAAAATTATATAAATAATATGTCAAAAGAATATTTAGTTATTAATTTTTGTTATGACCTTATACTAAGAAAAGTATGACAGTAAAAATTACAGTTTATTAAAAGGAAAAATTTCTGTTTTATTTATAAATGTAACATTTATAACTCGTTTCTTTGCTTTTAAAAAACACAGTTAAAAACAGTAATTTTTTCTATCACATTTTTTTCAGTGCACATAAGGAAAATATAACTATAGGTTTTGCCATGACTGCTACAAACCCCACCACATTACAGTAAAGTCAAAAACGCGAAGCTACATACTTTTAACAAGATTTTAAATTTCAGTTTTAATTAAATCACTATGGTTGTAATTGAATTTTTTTCTTTGAAAGTATTGGAGAATGTCATGCATGGTATAATATTCATTTAACAACTATCGTAACAATTTATTTATTTGTACAGCAATTTTTACAGCGGACAAATTTGAGTCTGATATTTTCATGACATTTTATTTTGCACGACAACCTCGCATGTTTGGTTCCGCGTAAACTCATGTTTTATAAATTTATTTTCCAAATGTAAAATTAAATGAATTTGCATTCTTCGTGTGTAATTGCATTGACTATTTTCAATATTAAGTGTACACCGTGACGCAACAATGCTGCTCATGCAACATTTAATTTTCAATTTGTAACTACTGTTTTATTTTAAATCTCATTCATTGAAGAATAACGGCATATTTATGAAGCGATTAACATTCAATGCACAAATTTTGAAATCGCTTGCGAAATATTATGCAAATTACACGTAAGCATACAGATAAAAATTATTTGCAATCAACATATGATACAAAATATTGTTGCAAGTTACGAACAACAGTATTAATATTTTATATTTTATAAATTGCATTATTACAGAATTTTTAAATGATATTTGTACGTGCGTATTATCATGTCGAGGAACATAAATTTATGTCATTCCCAACATTAATATGATTTTTATACTGCAATAAAAATGAAGAGATACGGTAGACGTTGCTTATCAATGTTCCGTAAGTCGTCACGTTTATTTTCTTCCTACATTCAGTCACTTACGTTTATATAATATCATAGTTAAAATACATTCATACAATTTAATTTAATTTACAATCCATACACTTTTTAGATGATCCAGTCGGCGAGTGAATATTAACTACTAATATTGCAGTATAATAATCAAATAAGCATCAAATAATATTGACATAAACATAAAATAGATATAAACTGATATATTTTTGTCTATGAGTTTTACAACTGTATTTTTGGTATAGCAGACTATATACGTATATTATATTTTTCTTAAACTGTAAAAAAGAGATATGATTCTATTGCTTTACACTTAAATGTCCGTACTTATGTTAATGGTAGAGCTTCTATTTTTGAAAATATGTACAGAGGCAAAGCGCCTGTTGGGCGTGCTTCAAAGTTAATTTTTAAAATGTCAATTATAAATAATCACTGATACTCTTGAACTGCCTTAGACATGCCCGGAGAGAAATCTATTAATATTTATTATTTTATTTTATGTAACATTCCTTTCAATATGATATAGTATTATAAAATATATACATATTTTTTATATATCTAATATCTAAAATAATATATTACACGGAGAGAAAAGATAAAAATTACTGACATTGTTGGTAAACTGGTCATATACTTGCAAGAATTGAAAAATTACTATCCTAAGTTAGTAAAAAGTGTCAGGTTTCTGAGAATCATTTTCAACAAATTGATATGTTTTACTAACTTAAGATAGTAACTTTTCAAGTTTTGCCAATATATAACCAGTTTACTAAGAATGTCAGTAAATTTTATTAATCTAGTGTCAATGAGAAAGGGGCGTGGAGTATCAGTAAAGTGTGCGACTGGTGACTGTATGGTAACGAGATCTTTTCCTTGATATCGACATTTTTTACATATATTATTTTTTTATTAAATACTGTATCATATTATGAATAATAATATAAATGCACGCATATCTCCGAGTTGATATACAAAATACAACAGCTACTAAGATATTCCTTTCAGTGTACATTTACTTGACTCTAATTTATAGCAAAGTGACGTGAATTTTATTCCGTGGCGCGTTTAATATACGGGGGATATCGTTTGTGCGAAATGACGCGAAAGTCGGAACAGTTGGGAGCGTTTTTGTCGTACGAAAAGGCTATTGATTGATACGAATGCTTTCAGAAATGTTATCCAAAATATAATGTTATGATTTGGCGCTCGATATTGGGGCAGCTTTGTTGCCGACGTGGAGACGCGCGCACTCGTTGTAGCTTACGTTTGGCAGACGCGACGCGCCACCAAAAAGAATTTCTCAAATCAATTTTATGCATTTCATCGATCTCCCCGTTGGAAGGCGCGCACTCGGCGAGCGAAGATGCGGTCGCCCGAGGTAAATATCAGTATATATGTCGCGCGCGGTGCACCCTCGAAATACGAGCGCGGCGGTTTGCGATCGCGCGTATCGTGTTATGTCGATGCGTTTTGCGGTGAATGTAATTCAAGAATTATTTTCGCGGCGCGGCCAGCGCCGAACGATTGAATTAATCGTGGTTGAAAAACGCGCGTGCAATAACACGAGCGAATAAAAAGTCCAGCGACTGCACAAGTACGCGCGCAAAAGTAACTTATACGCTTGATGACGATTTGCCCGCAATATGCCGATTTTTTCCAACCTTGTTTTTCTTTCGGTTTAGCAGTCGTGTGGCCACTCGACCGCGAGTTTGCCTCGATAGAATTTACCTTCGCAAAAATGTTACTTTTTTTTTTCCACGTCGTTTTTGCAGTTTTACAAATTCCAAAGTCTATTTTTGTTATTCCCAATACAAGTATTTAAAATAATATTATTTCGCGCATTGTTAAGTGACAAATGACGGTTTACTTTTCGTATGACATTTAGTTATTTCTCTTACTTTAACTTTAGTTTATTTTCGTTTGGTGAACCGACATTGACGTTTATTTATTATAAACGATAAATTAAGCAATTATTTAAAAACTTTGTGTACTAATCTGAAAATATATATGCGAATTTTTATGCCTTTCCTTTTGGAGATTAGAAATTATTTTCATGAAAATAAAGTTTTGTATTTTAAGTCAAATTATAGGCTCATAATTATAGTACAATTGTTCGAATGAAAATTAATTTTATTTTTTGCAAAAATTGAGAAAATTGCTCAACTTGGGTTGCGTCATAACACCTTCAGTCAGACTCATTCCGTTCAATTTTATAGTAAAATTTACACAAGCACTTTTCCACGTCCATTGTCGTGCAGAATGTTTCCGAGAGGGAACATTTTTGTCCAATTGGCTGGAATTTGGTGCGCTAAGAACACATGTACTGGTGACTCTTCTAATTCATGAAACGTGAAATCATCTTGAAATTGTTTTTCATCTGAAAATCCATTTCGTTTAACAATTTATGAAATAAGAAAAGGCAAAATTGACTAGGAATTATATAAAATGCACGTAATGTATGTTAATTATTTCACGCGATTTGTTAATTAGTTTAAATAAAAATATAATGATGAATTATTGACATTCAAAACACTTAGAGAAATTTATAGAGTTAGCACAAGTAAAATTTTATAGTTTCAAATATGATTACTTATCATAATTTGACACAAAAAAAACAATAGAAATTATAGAATTTTTGAAATTGTCTTGATATAAAGTTTGTATAAATGTTATAAATTTTGTTTTATACCTTCATTATATCTTTTTTTTATATTATTAATTGATGTTGATCATTCTATTTTATTGTTCCCTCAAGTCTAGATACTTATTACACGAAATTAACTGCACTGTAGTTGACTTTGAAATCAATTTTTTTTATAGTTACGATAACCGAAAAATTTTTTGATTGTATCTTATCAAGTAGAACACAAGAAAACTAAAAAAGTGCACCTAAGAATTAAAAAGGCACGTTTGAAAAGGCACACTTTTTGTATGCTTTTTATGTTTTTCTGATGGTCGATTAAGAAATGAATATATATGTATCCTTTGAGAAAATTCAACGCGGTCGTGCGTCTACATTCCAGAATAAATACTGCAATCCAGTGCGCTGTAAAGAACAAAAAAGCGTATAAAGTGCCAGAACGTGCATATATCCAGTCTTTCCAGTTGTCTCTGACTCGATCATTATTAATAAATTTTCGCGCTTGACAAGCGGCCTTGCTTTCGAACGTTCCAAATTCAAACATTTACATACGTTGCATTATTTTATCATAAGACAAAGTCAAATTCTATAATTTACGTCAATTTTCACGCGTCCTGTAACGATATAAAAAGTCACATTTTATGAATCGTAAATCTTTGATAATATTAAATGTAGTATTGCTTTAATACGAAATTCGTTCGAATTTTATAATTGAATAAATTTAGAGAAATAAATAGTTAAAAGAATTATCTGTGCACTTGTTTTGAATAATCGAGTGAGTAATCTTTAATATATGTAGATATGATAGAGATCTTTTATTATTTAGATAATAGCAAACTATCTGGACAGTGCTATACATTAAACCGTCAATAATATAATAATAATATGTAACGAATGAAACATTGAAATTAAATAAATCATTCCCTAGTAAGAATTGAATCCGGGTAAAATCCGGGTCCTAAGTAGGTAAATTCGTTTTAGAGTTAGGGCCTTTACTGGCCTAAGATGGGTTTAACCTGGGCCTTTGCTAGGTATGTAACGCCTCG
>JABFPN010007584.1:0-10153 GCA_022817305.1 Leptoteleia sp. ZL-2020
AGCCGCGTATTTTTTTTTTTTTTTTTTAATCCTGTATGTAAACGCACCGGGAACAATTTCGCACGGAAGTTTAATAATAATCGAGTGAAATTTACACTGGAGAAAAAAAGAAAAAAAATGTTTGATTTGCAGTTATTCTACTTTAAGATGAGGCCAATATAAAGTTCTCATATCGTTATATTATTAACTTAAAATAAATTAACTTAATTTCTTCCATATATGCCGCATATGTTTCATATATGTTCCTTATCTGTACCATGTATGTCTCATACATGATCCATATCTCTTTCATATATGCTCTACATATGTGTTCCATGTTTTCCATGTATACTCAATACTGTTCCAAACATATCCCATATATGACGAATACTGTTCCATATATATCCCATATATGGTCCATACACGTTCCATATATAATCCATAAACGTTCCATACATGTCCCATATATGGTCCACACCTGCTTCACAGATACTTCATATCAATTCCATATATATCCCATGTATGGTCCATATCATTTCCATGTCTGCTCCATACATTCGCCATATCTGTTCTATATCTGTTTCGTATATGTTTCATATATACCTTATATATGTAATTAATAAATTATACATATATATATTAATGTTCGAACACCTGAACAAGTTTGAACATGTTCCAACTATAAAATTTCTGAACCGTTCAAACATTTAACAATCCCGGTAATATTACTTCGTTCGTTTACCTTATTTTCGTGAATACCGTGAATTTGATTATTGGTAAATGTTCGTATGAACCAAATGAAACGTAAGTTTCAGGAAAAGAAATTCCCTTTGGTGAAAGGGATTCAGCCATCCGAAAGATAAAGGCCCCTTCAACAGTTCGCGTGCATTTTCGGTACGTCTCTTCAATGACAGTCAGACAACGCGCATGCTAAAGACGTCAGTCGAATAGCGCGACTTTCGGCTCATCAGTTATCACGTAATACGGTACATTAATACGTACATCGTTACACAACTTCGACGCGGAGGGCTTAACTTTAGGAAGTAGTTGTCAAGACGAGGAGACTGGGAATGAAGGCAAGTGCGATATTAATATCCGCGTCTTCAAGGTGGCAGGTCTGCCGTTAGGCCAGATTCTCTTCCCCTCCCCACCCCACACCCCCCACCCTCGTTTCTGTTCCGTTCAATGAGACGGCGATTTCAGTTGGATCGCGATAAAAACCAGTTGTAGTGCGCGTTCCTCATTGTTCCTCTGTACAATGATGATTAATTCAAACCACTTTCGAGCAAATAAATTTATTCCGAATACTGCTAAAGTGACGAATTAAACAATCAAGCGATTGATGATTAAAAAAAAGATTATTATTGAAGAAGTTGGGATATTTTCTTGTCACATTTAATATGATCCAGTATAATAAAAAATGATTATTTACCTTAAAACCTATTTTAAACTGTATATTGAATATTACTAAAAAATTTCATTTGTCCCCATTTTTAGACAGAATAAAATAATTACTATCCCAACTTTTTTTTTTCAATATACATATAAATTATTTCACCAAAGACAATGTCAACTAACCGTAATAAACTTAAAAAAATTTTTAAATATTATTTACAATCCGAAGTTAGAAACACGTGGAAATAATTTAATCTAATTTTTACATGATCGTCGGCATCATTTTCACGACTGTAAAAAATGTATTCATCAAAGTGTTGCGCACGAATCTGTTAACATCCACATCGTCATAATCAATTCGTACTTTGATGTCCATTATTCTCCATTTTATAAACATAAAAGTATCAAAATATTTCAAAACTGTTAACTACACCAGTATCCCAACTTCACATGATAAATTCTGCCCATCATTTTCTCTCTCCCTCTCGACGTCATTGCATGATTAACGGTTGAATTCGAACTATTTTTTTTTCTCGTTTCGACCGAAAATTACGTTCCCAATAAACTGAACGTATGATATTCGCGCGTATAGCTGATAATGCGAGTTTGAAGGGAGATAAAAAAGAATAAATTAAACCGGATAATTATAAGCTATTATTTTTTCATAACTTCTTTTAGCGCGCTTATAATTAATTCGTATAAATATTGCGGTCGGAAATGATTAAACCTCACGTAACTTACATTATGATGCATAAATAATTATACCAATCCACTATACAGTTTCAGTAATAATGAACGAACTTGCAACGTGAAATTAAAATCTATGAAAAGTAATAGCAGTTGAAAAAGGGGGAAAAAAACCAGCTATTTTCATTTATTTCCAAAATTAGAAGAATTATGATTAATAATTGTTAATTAATATATTATTTGTTCTTCTCTACCAAGGAAAAAAAACTATTTTTTTTTGGCCGCAAAAAAGATTATTTCCCACACGCTATCAATCGATTGGATGAAAATCGTTTGAATGTAATGCAGAAAATGCCTGAACATATGTGCTAGATTTTGCCCGTTCCCTAGCGTATACCTAGCTTAAACTTACGCATTTAACAATCCGTTGTGCATCATCTCGAAAATAAAAATAAAATAATATCTGTATTCATATATATGTCTGCAACCGAGATTCGAACGCGAGTCCTATACATGGAAGATCAACAATCACACAGAGCTACCATACTATTAAGATATGTGGAATAAAAAGTCAATTTTATATGGAATTTGGATAAAAGTAGCAGGTAAGATGTATATAAATGACATATATGTTGCATATATAAGGACATACAGCCACATAATAATAAAGAAATTATACATCTGTTCCATTGACAGTAATAATAAACATAAAATATGTTTAAACTAAATGTACATATACCATATAATTAAACATATATATATATATATATATATATATATATATATGCGACATATATGTTTGCCATATATTTTTTTTCTGTGTGGTTGAAATCGTACATATTTATTTTTGCACGGGTACAAAAGACAGACTTTTGCTGCCTTCAGAGTAATAAAAATGTTCTTGAAATTATTTGTCATTCCATCGAACTATATTTCTGATTAAAATAATATAATTGTTTATAACACTTTTACCCAGAAAATATCTATCGAAAATGATAAAGAGAAAAAGACTGTGGTCTTACATTGAAACCTATAATCAGTAGCCACGATTTGCGCGTATTTAATTATAGACTCAAATCGTTCGAATGCCAGAGATTTTCTCTCGTTAGGTCAAGAGACAAAAAAATCAAACGCACATAGCTTATCTAAAATTATCGCCTTTGATGGAGTGCGAAATCAGATGAAATAATTATAAAGATCCTTATTTTTAACTAAACGCAATAATATCGATAAGAAAAAATTCTTGTAAAAGCATTTACTATAAAAAAAAATTAATTTTCACAACACACAGTAAATAAACAATTCTCACTTTTCAACGTGAAATATATCAAAAAATTTTTCTTGACAAATTTTAATTAATTTATCGTTCTAAAAGCATTAAAATTCTCCCCACACGAAATATAAAAATTCCCTATATTAACTCAATTATCATAGATGATTTCCATCTTCGTTTTATCTTTGCTAAATACGCGTCTTAAAGACCATTGTAATCTCTATATGCTTATTAATGCTGAGAACATTTATGAAACTTACAAAGTCAAAATAATATCATGGGAATTAAATTGAAACATCCGTAGTATTTACACAAAAATAATAAAAGACTGCTTGTTTGTTATTACGAAAAACTCAATCAAGTGGAAACAAATCGTCATAACAAATTCCACCTTTGAGTGGGGATAGATGTTCGTTTGTTTTCAAAAGTTGAATTCGTTGTTTTTGAAATAGAAAATCATTCCGTGTTGCGATGTAAAACCGTAAAGACTCGTTAAATGGCGTTCTTCTAAAAACCGGGAATTTAAGGAAATATAACGGGATAGCCTAACCTTGGTGCAAGGAATCAAGGCAACCAAAGGTACATTGGCATAATAAAACAAATTCAATTGAAATTAAATCTGGTATTTGTAAGTAATTTTGTTTGTATAATCAGATCGCGTAAAATATCTATTAATTTTTTTTATGTGTATATATATATATATATATATATATATATATAATACATTTTTTTTATTTAAAATTTACGTTTATATTGTCTTTGACTTTTCTTTTTCAACGGCCGTACGCATTCCCGTAAGACGTGCCTAGTCGTAGTTCTAGATTAACAAAAGACAATATAAATGTTACGATATTGTTTTATATATAAAGTAAATTTTTTGTTATTTAGAATTTACGTTTATATAGTCTTTGAACTATCTTTTTCAACGGCCGTACGCATTCCCGTAAGACGTGCCTAGTCGGAGTTCTAGATTAACAAAAGACTATATAAATGTAATGATATTGTTTTATAATTATATTAAATTTAAATGTTGTAATATGTGACATTGAACATTTTTTTTAATTGTTTATTCTAATACCTGATTTAGTTTGAATAGTATTTGTCTTTTTATACCGATGTGAATTTGGTTATAATTACTACCTTGCAACAAATTTGTTAGTTTGAAAACCGCGACAATTTTGCCAAAAGGGAATGTTGATAATTTTACGAAAAGATAATTCCGATAATTTTGCGAAAGTTGAATGACGATAATTTTGCGAAAGAGGAATTGCGATAATTTTGCCAAGAGGGAATTTTCATAATTTTACGAAAAGAAAATTGCGATAATTTTGCGAAAGGGGAATTGCGATAACTTTGCGAAAGGGGAATTGCGATAATTTTGCGAAAGGGGAATCTCGATAGTTTTGCGAAAAGGGAATTGCGATAATTTTGCGAAAGGGGAATAGCGATAATTTTGCGAAATTGTGAGGTATAAAACACATAAATAAATGAGATTCTCGATTTAGATTCGGTTTCCCAATTATAAATTGGGATCAGCAATTGACGAATGAAAAGTACTTTTAAAAGTAATAATTTATTTCTTACATATTTCTTTCTTTCATATACAAATTACAATTTAAAAAATTTTTGTTAACAATTTAAAAACAACATTTGTCTATTGCTGATGGGTCTCGTGCAGACACCTCCTCGCGGTGAGATCCGGGCAATGATTATTTATGAAATTTTTTATATGATTCTATACAAATTTTATAAATAATTAGCTAAGTTCTGTATTACCGTAATACCGAGAATCGATCGAAACTACGCTAATTTTATCCCAAGACAAAAATTTCTCGACTCATTGGCTAGATAATGAGGACGAAAGCGAAAATGACAAAACAACTTTGACTTTCTTTGTCACTTCCCTAGCATATACAACGCAATAAATATAATATATACATAATAATATAGCATATTATAATAAATTTCCCTGTTGTCAGTATTAAAAACCTTAACATTGTCATAACATAAACGCTTAAAATTTTCTGTTATAACTCGAATCATTAATATAAATTGCCCTGATTGCATTGAAAATTCATGTTTACGGGGCGAAATAATTTTATTAAATCATCGGCGCACTAACATAATTTAACCGTAACACTAACTCACAAACTGTAAGGCCAATTACGCGTTCGATATCGGGGACTATCAATATTGTTGAATATCTATAGTGCACGTGACGAGAATGCGTTATTAATCATGGCTCCATTACCGCGGACAAATTTTTCCCCGAATACATCACTTTGTGCCGTCATCGTTTCTTACAAAAGCTGCAAATAAATCCGCAAGTTTTGGGTTACCTGGCGCAGTAAATGAACCAAAAAAGAGTGCCACTGGCACGGATTTCAACGAAACGTACTCCGCAAGAAACTCTAGGAAAATTGTCGAAATATTGCGCGATGTTCTTTTTTTTTATTATTTTTATTATTATTTGTTTTTGGCAAGATAAAGTTGTTTAAAGTTTTCGCGCGGAACTGCCGTAACATTTTAAAACATGCACGTTCGCGAGCGCCCTTAAACGAAGCGCGGAATGACATCAACTTGTTTCGCGCAAGAGTTTCGTAATATATTTTTATCTCGTAACGTTAAGATGTTGCACCAAAGAATCGGACTGTTTTCAACGACATTATGACACGGCTTATGCACATTTCCCTGGCATATTTATTTGCGTAACAATGCTCTCGAATACTTCATTAATTAATATTCATTATAAATACCAGACGGGGATGAAAATTGTTATGTTAGTTACGCGAAACTCTTGAAGTTTTCAAAATTGTTGAATTACAAAAACAAAAGTTAGGGGAAAAAAAGAACGAAACGCGTTTTGGTTTTAATTTAATACGTCGAAAAGTTAAAATAATTTAACAAATTATAACTTTTTCGAGATAAAAAATATAAAAATAAAATTATACGAAAGTACACACTCGGAGAAAAATTTAGTTCAGTCAACTAAAATTTAGTTTTGTTCAATTAATTAATTAACTTTACTTTAATTATATTTATAATTTATTTTTATTTTCAATCAATTTAAGTTTTATTAAACTGAATTCTAATTTGTATGAAACTTTAGAAATAAACTAAATTACAAAAGAATGAACTAAAACAGTAAGTTGCAATTGAATAAATCCTCACAACTATACTTTTTGATTTATCCAACTATAAATTTATTTAGCCCAACTTATTTAACAGTAACTTAACATTTTTAGTTAGACCTACTAAGCAAATTTCTCTCAGTATACGTTACCAACCAAAAAAAAAGAAAATAAATATACTGTTCCTTTGCAATTCTTTGAAATTTTCTATTAAAACATCTGACGAAAGTACAATAGCAGTAAAAAGATAAAAAAAAATATTAATCACACGTTCGAAACTGTACTCGATTTTGCCCCGAAGTGTCCAAGTCAGATCGTATCGAAAGTGACATTTCAAATAATAGATTTGAAATGACGAAAACTTTCTTCCACGCTTGTAAAATATTACTTTAATTTAAGATATATATATATATATAAAATTTGAAGTAAAGATGAAAAACGTGCTGATATATTCAACCAAAGTTCATCATTGTAACGTCTGGTAAACTATGGTACAAAAATTGAAAGCCAACCATTAAAGTTTTAATCTAATTCTAATTGATAAAAAAATCTTATAATCAGGAAACTGATACCGACCAATTACTGCAATCTTGAATACTTTTAATTAATTCATAGAAATTTAAGTTTTATACCCGAATAGATTAAATGTAAAATGGATCCACAGCTTGCAACATGACGGCAACATTATAATAGCGCATATTGCAAAATGTTGCCGCAAAGATGCGACCACTTTGCCAACGTTTCTTGAAAATAAATATCCGTTGCATTTAAGCAATTTGTCGCATCGCCGCGATACGGATAAAGATGACACGTACTTATTTGTGGTCTATTTTGTCGTGGATTTAATGCCTGATAGCGAAAGGCACCTGCAATGGAATTCGCGCATCCCCTTTCTCGCAAAATTTCCATCTTCGGTGGATCGAGAAGCATAGATGACTCGATGTTATATGGCGCAATCCATAACTCTCGCAGAAATTGCTCCCACATCTCCGGGGCATGGGACGTAATTTGAATGCCTACCCCCGGCCTGGTTTGGGCGTTTTACAGCAATGGAAATTTCCTTATATTTTTCATACACTTGTTGTGCCATTTATCCGTTTTACAACACTTCATTTTTCACCCCACCCACATACATATATAATAAGTTAACATTCCGCCCTGCATATGACCCGGGCAGATAAATGTCCGAAAACGGCAAAATTACAAAAACAAGTGACAAATTGTTCGCGAAATATTTAAAAGATCCCATTTCATCGAATTATACATAGAGGGGGAAAAAGTTCCCGGCCAAATTACCATAACACTCGAGGCAGCTTTACGTTCGCGAATTTTCTTTTTTTTTCAACAAATTATCATTGCGCGAATGTCAATTTTAATAACGAGACAAAATTATTACTCGTTATCATTTTATGTAATAATACCACGGGGATATACAGCTGGATTTCAGCTGGATTTCAGCTGGATTTCAGCTGGATCTCGGCTGGATCTCGGCTGGATCTCGGCTGGATTTCGGTTGGACGCAGTTTCAAAAATAAATTGTCCTACCCACCCGCCCTACTTATTATAGTGTGCTCCCATATATATTTCAGGCGACAATTCTTTTGCGGGTAACATGTACAATTGTCATTAACGCCACCTACTGGAGTACTGGAATAACGATTGGCTTCCTTATAACATAATATTGCAAAATACATTTTAAAAACATATTAGAAAAAAATGAAACAGAAACATATTTAAAAAGAATGTTAAAAACATATTAGAAAAAATGACTGAGACTGCCCAACAGACTTTTCGTCAATTAATGACGAACGTTTATCATTGACCCCCACCAATGACGTAACCCGAATATTAATGTAACATTTAAAACTAGTGTTTTTACTTTAAAAAACAGTAAATTTTTTTCTGTCATATTTTTCTTAGTCTAATCCTCCAACGTATATCCTTGAATTGAGATGAAAAATAATAATCTACAAAATTCTTTTTTATACACGGTGCAATATTTTTTTCAAAATAATATATTACAAGGAATACTATAAATGCACACGTTATATCCCCGAGGTATTAGAAAATACAGTGGCAACTGCTAGTAAATTTCTCTCAGTATACGACCAGTAAATACTTTAATTTGACAAACACAACATCTTGTCTTACGTTCCCTTACATCTCATGCATTATGCTCGAAGAAAAACTGCGAATCTCTCTACTTTGAATGATTTTTGCAACAAACTTATATTTAAACATAAAATATAGACACTTATCAAAAAATGTCTGAAACATTAAAGTTACATTTAATATCAGACTCATCGTAACCTTTAAAAACGTGGTACAGCTTTTTTTTTATATATATTTATAGAACGTTATTTTTGGTTGTACGAACAACTCGTCAACGATTATACTGACGAGTGTATAGTAATTTTCCATGGAATATTTTCGCCGTGCATAAAACTATAATCAGAGCGATTCCTTCTCTATCTGCGACAAAAACTTACGCAAAAAAATGAAGAGAAAAAAAAATTCACCATCTTCACAGACCCAAAGGTCAATCAATATTTCACCTCTGCGGCATTTTCCAAATTCAAAGCTAAAGTTAATTAATAAATTGACCGCAACTTCGTTAATACAATTCAATCACCTTTCATTTCGTGTTGCTTTGAATGCGATAAGGTCCACTTTATCTGCGCGTCAGTCGCATAATTCGTAATTAAATTAAACATTAAATGACTGAAGTCACGAGTGCGCAATTTCGACCCCGAAAATAATCCCGACCAAGACTGATAGCGGAAAACCGAGCACTTTTCTTCTTTATCGATGTTGATGGAGTTGAAATCGATTTTGAGTTTAGTGCCGGTTTCGTTCAAGACACTCGTCAGGGAGAGAGGTAAAAAAAAGGATAAAAGAAAAAGATTATAACGAGGGGTTGAGAGGAGGAGGGGGGGGGGGGGGGGACTGCGGGGCAGAAACGAGCTCGGAGTAAAATTTAAACACGCTGGACGCATCGCAATTTCGAAAGAAATATGGCTCGCGGACTTGTGTTTTGCCTGAACGTAACCGGAAATCCGGAAGCAGTTTTTGCCGGCTTGATTAACAGCGCGTCTCACATAATCCGAGCGTTTTACGGAATTTAATATGTTATTGAAATTGAACTTTTTTTTGTTTGTTTTTTAAAGCCCTTTCTACAAACAAAAAGAAATTGTTTAAGAAATATTGCGTGGAAATAAATCCGATCTGATGTTTCGTTTAATTGTTGGTTCTAAAACTGATCGTAAGTTTTCAAATGAATTATCACAATTTCGATTATTATCCCACACTGAGAAAAATTATATAATAAAATTTACTATACCATATATGGATATACATGGTCAATATATGGCAATACTTCATATAATATTCTAGCCATATATGTTTTTAATAATTTCCTCGTATTGAAACCAATTATCATCATATATCAACCATATATGGCCATATGTGTTAAGAAAAAACATACATGTTCATATATGTTTTATTTTTACAGGTGTATATTTGTGATAGAATTTATTAATAAATATAGTTGAAATTATCATATATATATATATATATATATATTATTCTAATGGCAGTTTTGAGACCAAATCGCCATTTTATTGACTTGTTTACTGGCAGTTTTGAGGACATTTGGTAGTTTTGAGGACTGTCCCCAAAGTCACATTGT
>JABFPN010007585.1:0-10151 GCA_022817305.1 Leptoteleia sp. ZL-2020
TTCGAATTATATGTTTTAATTTTAATTTTTCAACTTCCTTATAATATTCTTCGGATTAACCGGCTAATCGATTATCCGGCCAAGGGGGTGGTCCCGTACTGAACGGTTAAGAGGAAGTCTACTGTAACTCTTATTATTTTATTTTTCTCAGTGTAGAAGTAATATATTTATTATAATAGCTTTTATTCTCTACTCAATTTCAATTTTTTAGAATATTAGAATAAAATTATGCCAAGTTGTAATATTTAATGTCAATTTGTGAACAGCGTTTGTTATTGTTAACATTTTTTTTGTAATAACCCTTAATGTATTTAAAGATAAAAAAATGTAATTAAAATATATTTTAATTTCATTAAAAAATATTAAATATATAGTAAATCCTATTATATGGTTGATTGACGACATCCACAGAGCACGATCATTCAACGTATCCTTCTTTAGCTTCACTAACGGCATCCAATCGGTCTAAAGCGCTTCCATGCACAACGTAACATAGCAAAATCCACGTCGGCGAATGCTGCCTTAATGCCGGACCTTAATGACGTCACATTAGGATGTCGAGGCTTGTCGGGAGACCTTTTCAACTACGCTCCATACGTATAAATTTAATTGATTTAAATCAAGACTGCTGGAAGACTAAAATCCCTTCGACCAATACATATTTAAATTGAAATATGACTTATGTAGACAAATCTACAACCATCTCGTTGAGAAGGATACGGAGTTCCAGATGTCGCTGCATTCGTCCATGGCTTCACAACACTTAAAATGACATTCAGACAAACTTCTTTTGTTACGATTTCTCTGGTTTTAGAATAATATGAAGGTATGACGTGACCCCCTCGCTGGAAGCAACCCTTAGGACGCGAAGGTAAGGAATTTTGTTTTTACAACAAAGGGAATATCCTCTGTATGGTGCACGAGCCAGCGGTCAATTCGATGGTTGCTTTTTGCGTCAACCGTAAAAATCTTCCCAGGGGATAAGAATGCGAATCATCCCGCGGCATAATTTTTCAACGAAGTCAGAAACAAATTGCAACGACTGACTCTTTTTTTACCCCAGCAGCCTGGGAGAGCACTTGTCTTTTTTTTTGCAAGGATTAGGATTTGTATCGTAGATCTTACTCGGCAATTCTACGCATTATTGGTTCGTTAATACCAATAATTTAAGATCGTAGAGAGATTGGTCTTGGATTATCCAAAATAACAACTGAAATTCGTTCGATAAATCGACGCAATATTGACAAAGCAGGAAAATGTCAAAGTGTCAAGTTTTGCGATTGCAAGAACGACACAGCGACTGGTATACACGTGTGACAGAGCGAGGGAAACGGTGGAAGGGAGGGGAACGAATCCCGAGGGTCAACTAACGGAGACGAATGATCGCGTGGCGTCTGAGATTGGCCGGAGTCGGCTCGCCCACGATCGGCCAAACTGACGGACGGTCTAGTCCGGGCCAGTACTCGTCCGGGGGGGTATCGACGCGACCTCTAGCACGCCACAAATCTGGAAGTTTTATCGCGGCCGAGATAACGAGCACTTATCATCGGTCGGGATCGCCTTATCAATCACGAAATGGGCCGCCCGGGCTCTCGAGCAGCGGCGTTAATGCGCGCTCGTTTGGCTGAGCTTCTTATCTGGAACCGCGGGCGCAATATCATCGTCGCTGGGTTGCGAGCGCCGACAGTGAGACAAAGGTAGGTACTTGGTGCGCCGACAAATGTGATAAAGCGGGGGAAATCCAGGGGCCATTTCGAGAGGGAAAACGCGCCGGATTGCTCAAGCGCCCATTACCAAAGGACGACTGACGGCGCGCGGGGGCCTGCGACGTATCCACGTTTGTCTTCGTCGATATACGGGGTAAGAAGGATCGACGTATCAGGAGTAAGAGGGAACGACGGAACGAGCGAGTTTTTGCCTATAAAGCCCGTCGACGTCGAGAAACGGCGAGCAATTCGAGCGGTCGGGACGGGGGGAAGAACGGGAGTGGAAGGGGGTGGGGGGGGGGGGAATGAGTGAGTCGATGGTCCCGTCGGAGGGTTCAAGAGTAAAAGAGCATTTTATTTGCGAGCCAATGCGACGGCTAATACACCAGTCACTGGACAGCGTCCAACTCATAAAATGGATTTTATGACGCCGATCGATACAACGAGATCGCTCCTTATTTTCCAAGAGCGACGTCATTCGCTTCCGCCCGTCGTAGGAACGACATTCCGCGGAGATGAATGAGCGCAAGCCTGGCATTGTGCGTTTATCAGCTTAGACGTATTCCTCATATTTCTTTCCGCGCTTCCCTATCACTGGAATCATGAAATACGCCAGCCATTGTCATGTACGACGTTTATTACACGCTAAAAGCTTATACTTCGCGCCGCGGTCCCGATAACGGTCAATATGTCTTGCCGACTGCGCTTCGTTATCAATTGTCAATTTTCAACGCCTGTTCGAAAATCACTTTCTTTTAGGGTCTTGCGCCTTTCGTTAATGGCTTTAATTCATAGTTAGAATTTAAAGGTTTAAGATATGGAAACGAAATGGAACTGAAACAAAACGAAAGAAGAACAATAACCTTTATATGTTTACATCCAAAGGGCTTGAAAATGGATGTAAACACAAAACCAAAAAAAAAAGTTTGTTTATGTTTTGTATTTTGAAAACGGAGCATGGTCGTCCTTGCTGAAGAAATGACTGTTGAAATATCAAATAAAACTTTATATCGACGGAATGAATCGGGCAATATAAATCCCAAGGAGAATCATGAATTTTCTTGATCATCGACCGTTACAAGATAAATATTTATTATAATTAACAGAAACATCAAAGAAGCGCGGGCTTCGAGCGGAATTCTCCAGTGTTTCTAATGAACAAAAACAGGGTGGTGGTGGCGGAAAAAACAGCAACAGCTTTAACCGCCCATACTCGAGCGGCCGCAACTCAGCCCTGCGAAGACAAGAAGAGTAATTTGCATCTTGGACGAAAATTGAAACGCGCTTGTTTATAAGGGACGGGGAAAAAGCGCGCGGAGAAATTACTTTTATAATGAAAGTTTACGGCGTGGCAAAAAGAAAACGGAAAAGACGTCGCTCGGATTGCTTAATAATGACCCAAGTTGACTAATTGGTGCCCATTAAGGCACATTATTTCGACGATTAATTACAAATCATGCGCACACACGCGGTACAAAAAGGCCAGAAGGAAACAAAGAGGGGACATAGGCGCGTCGGCATGGAACTGAAGAATGAAATGTTTTTTAAACTGGTGAAAATAAATTGTCTGTAATTGGTCTGCAAACGATCTGAAAAGTCTGTTAAAAATCACTAAAAAGTGCTTCAATTCGGACATAGACAAAAATCTGCAAAGTTCCTGATGTCAGCAAAAGGTCTGGAAAGTGTTTGAAAAAAATTTAAAATTAAAGTCAGAAAACTTTTGAATTAAATTCCAAGATTTTCGAAGATTTCATAAAAATTCTTGCAGACTTTTTGCAGACTTTCTTTTTTGCTTGTTTACGTCGAAAGGACTCAAAAGTGGATGTAAATACAAAACGAAAACGTTCGTTTACATATTGCACGTGGAAAGCGTTTCCTCTCTCGACAGAATCGGCGAAAGGCGCATCTAAAATAATTATTCTCTAATTCGCGACAGTTATTCTTGCGTCCCAAATACACTACGGCCACATTCTTTCCTGCCGACGCTCGCCTTCCGTAACTTTTTCCGCGCTCTTTTGCCCCTCCATTCTCTCAGTAGTCACTCTTTGAAGAGCCCCGCACTAAAGTAAAGTGCGCCATTGAGGGTGATTTTTATTCAAGAGACACAGCGCTCACCCAGAACTGCGGAGGCCAGAGAGCCTAGGGCTTTAACTTAAATGTATGTTGAAAGTTTAGCCCAGGATTTTTAATGTCACGAGGAAAGAAGAAATATAAAAATACCCCTCTCCGCCTGCGAAGTTATTAAGACTCCGTGAGATCTCAACTATATAGCCGAGGCCTTCGCTTTGTCCTTCTCTCGGCCGCTCGCTGCGCCAGCTATCGCTCCCTCTTCACTGCTTTTCCCGCACCCTTTTCGTCACTTCTGTCACAATTTCCACTGTTATTCCCTTTTAGTGCCCCACCAAGCTCACTTACGGCAAACCAAATTAAATACGGCGCTCCCGTGTATGAGCTAAATTCGTGCATTTTCGTACAACGCGCCAACTGCGCGGGGTGCCATTGGAAATAAAAATGTTGGCGTATAAAATACTACGGGGCTTACACGTTTGCGCCGGGAATAATTTGCGTTTTTCCAAACACTGCGGTAACAAGGAACATCGCCGCTAGCATAAACACCACCGACCAATTGCAGAGTCGCCCCGAACGCTCGAAACGAGAACAAACCCCCCCCCCCCCCAAGTGCGTTTAGTTTCAGGTGCTATCTCGATAGTTCCATCGATCTATCAATGTGCGAAAACATGTAGTTATTTTTTTCCGTCCGACGAATTTGCGTATTCGCTGAATGTACGCGATCTACTCTTTCGATCGAATGTGGTTTCGATGGCATAAAACGTTGAACGTAAACCGATATTTTTACGTCGCAATAAGATTCCGGTGTATGAACAGGGCAAGAGCACCCTAGTGGAAAAATATTGCTGAAAAAAGCTGAAAAAATGTCGAAAAAATGCTGAAAACTGCTAAAATTGGGACTTTTCAGCAGTTTATCAGTGGTTTTCAGCATATTTTTCAGCAACTTCTTCCTCACGAGGACAGAACGAAAAAGATTTCAAAGTCAACCAAATATAATACACAAATGTCTAATCTTTATCATTTTGAAAAAAATGCAATGTACGAATCATAGTTGTAATATTTTCTCAATTTACAAACAGTAACCAATTATTTTAATTTAAATATTTTCTGCCTTTTATTGTTATTTTAATAGTATAGAAACTCACATTCTATTTAAATATAACACAGTTATAAAGAAGTTTGTGCATTCAAATTTGCAGCTCTGTTTCCACTTCGCAACTTTACTCTGAAGCTAAATTCACGTAACAAAAGAAAACAACATAATCTTATTGGTAAGCAGAACAAAATTAGACCGTAGTAAAAGAGAAGCGGCGAAAAACGACGCGCGAGAACGATACTGATTCCGTCCGAGTTAACATTTCAAACCCGACGCCGGTGTATATAACATAAGAATATTGAGAATATCTCCTTGAGAGAAACTCGATTTTAAAGACTTGGCGAACTATAAGGAACATCTCCTTGAGCGAAACTCGATTTTTGGAGCACGACCAAGGTAAAGGAGAAGTTCGCGTGTCAATGTGTGCGTGCGTGCTGTGCTATGTGTGCTCGTGCGTTTATACACGACAACATACATATGTGTACATATATGTGTATATACCATGGGTATATACGTTCTATGTACCCATGCAGAAATACAACATTGTATTATGGTGCTGAAAAATTAAACGTTTACAAACTACAAATTGTAAACAAACTTTGTTTCTCTTTTGTATTTACATCCATTTTTAAGCCCTTTGGATGTAAACAAACAATATTATTGTTGAAATTTCAGATTGTCTAATCAAAAAATCACAGCTTGGCATCGATAATTATAATCCTCGGATAGGTGTTCCTGGTAAGGTCCTGAAGTGAATGCCCCAATTAGGGTTCTCTAACCGAATTCGCGCCAAGTAAATTTTTTTCACATAACATCAACATTTGAGATGCCCAAATCACTATAAATGATAGTATTCAAGCACGAAGAAAAGTAAAAGCAAGAAGTGAAATATTAAAGGTGATATTATTAATACTTTCATCAGCACTGCCCGAAAGAAAGGGGTAGGTCATTCAGCATCCAAGCCGAACATTCGTCAAGATATCGTCCAAATTAGAATAAGGTCCAATCTTTTTCTCATCCGTTTATTCTAGGTGCTGCGGAGAAATCGATAATCACTATGTTGCAAGACACAATTTACAACGCGATATCGTACTTTATCATCGGCCATTATCAACAATTTTTCGCTTGATAAAGCGGAAGATTTATCATTACTATTCAAACGCGGCTGCGCGCAACAATATTCCGCGAAAAAATTGGCTCGGGCGCGATGTGTTACGGGCGCAATAATTGAGTTCGAGCGGCGGATTATCTTTTCGTATATGACGCCCCGGGGTTTGGCCAGAAGGAGGTCGATAAATCTCAGAATCTCCACTTGAACAATGTTCGGATAGAGACATGTGTCCGTTAATGGCTGGCACAGTCACCGGATGGCGATCATTGCCAAGCCACCTATGGCATCCATCCTCCGGTGTAAGCTACGTGCGCGGCCTCGCAAAATCGCGACCGCCGATATCCACGGCTGCCAGGGACACCCCCTCGCATTCGCGTATCCGCCAGCTATGTGCTCCACCCAACTTGCCACGTCGTTTACCAAACTAACCAACTAATATCTTTTATGCCTCATTTCATTCCCAATGATAGCACTCCAGTCCTTCTTTCTTATTTTATTTTATATCTATACTTTCGCACATCGTACCCCAATAGGAAATTGCCAGTAATGGAAAAATGGCCCAATTCTGGCCCAATTCTGGCCCAATTCTGGCCCTATACTGGCTGCCAGACCATGGTAAACAATTCTGGGCCAATACCGATTCAGTTATGGTTTTCTACCAGTTCCGTTAGTCAACCGGAGTAAAACCAATCTTGGCAAAATTTAGGAAACAATGCTGGGCCAGCAAAGTCCCAGCTCTTGATTTTTTTACGAAAATTACTTACTTATAGAAAATGTAAACCAAGACTGGAATATTATTTTCCTTTAATTTTAATCGGCAGTTTCAAGAGTTAAATCTAAATATGGGTCAGAACTATAGACAACCTATAATAAATACTAATTCAATGTAATAACGCAATTGCCACGTATTTTTTTCTTAACTTTGGTATAAATACATTTTGGTACATTTGAAGCAAATTTTACCCATTTATTTCCCAACTTTTTCATGGATTATGTATAACTAGTGTTGTCTCTTGGTTATATGCAAAGTACGTGCCAATTTTTAATGACAATTCTGCGATTATAAACCAAGTACGGGTCCGTTTCACGCAAGCTACGTCCCTGGACTGGCACTGTAATTTCCCAGCAGATATTTAGTGCAGAATGACAATTTATTATATTATACCTAATTTATAAGGCATGATTGTTAACCAGTACTGGAAGACTTGTCAACAACCAATCTTGGCAGGATTATTAACCAGTACTGTCTTGTTATTGGATGCCAGGTCTGGCCCAGCGTTATCACTCCAGTACACAGATTCTGTACTGGCACTGTACTGGCATGCGAATATTGCCAGTACTGGCCACTCTGGCACCAGTATTGTACCTTTTCTGGGCCGTTAGAACATTTCCTATTGGGACGTTATAGGGTATACATATACCACGATAGAGGACTAATGTAACCATTTCTAATGGCTGATTTAAACAAGAAATTATAGTAAAAGTTGTTTAGCTTAATAGTATTGGATTGTTAACATTGGATTGTATACATCTGGAAGGTCAAACTAATGTAACAAAAATAATAATGTTATTTGCTTACATCCAAAGGACATAAAATTGGATGTAAATATAGTATATTGTGCACCGAGGGCAGGAAATGAACTATATTTATTTACCCTACAAAATAAATCATTTAATAACCATATCCATGAAGAAAAATTTATATAGGTTGCCATATAGGTGGCATATATGATATCTATATAAATTTTTCCATGGGTATTTCTCTCAGTCTACCAATAATATTCACAAATCACTCTTCTACTTTTAGATTACAAATATGCGATTAAAAGCTTGTTACGGCGTCCAGACAGAAGCAGCCAATCTTTAGATAACACTGCAATCGATACAACATCGATAAAACGTCGGCAAACAACGTCCAATCGATTATATAGCCGATGTTGTTAGGCATGGTAGGTGGCCAACGCTGAATCAACATTGCAACGGTTGTCTTAATGAACGTCGTTCCAAATTCGATTCGACAACCTCGTCTACCATTACGTAGTTTTTGTATTTCTGTTCGAAAATTAATAAAGCCTAAAATAACTAATATAATATAGATTATTTTAACTACCTACAAATCCACATTTTAGTATATTAATTTTTATCCCAACGCACAATTATCATGGCACGACAAAATGTTCATAAACAATACAATCAGATCCAAGATCGTAGAATTGAAAAATCAGGTGACAATTTTGTGGCGCACGTTAGAAAAATAGCTGTTGAAAAAGGTGACAGTGCAAAGCGAGACAATAGGAAGGCAAAGGATAATTGTCGCGTGTGATTGGCACCATTTCAAGCAGAAGCGCCGAATCAAACATCGGGCCTCCGCAAGTCGAGGCACCAGAGGAACATTTTATTTTTTTTTTTTTTTTTTGGATTCAGCAACCGACAAAGGAATTGTCAACGTGCGATTTGGCAGCACATCAAGAAACCCTAACCTTAACCGTACCATTGTGCCGACGGTCATTTTTTTCTTTTTATTTTTTTCTTCAATTTTATTTTTCCCCCCCTCTGCCTTTTATTTCTCGTTGGTTACATTTTTCTTGACGTATCCGTGCCGGATCCGGCGCGTCGCCACCGCGAGAAGGTTAACCGTGAAACGATAAACCAGTTACAAAGCGAAATAAGCGACCCAGTGACTTGAAGCGCTTCGCGCGCTTCATTGCCCGCAGCTTTGTTTTTCACGATTGCCTCTAGTGCCTAACATAAAATAAGAAACACTTGCTTTTCAGCTTCTCTAACATTCTTTTCATCTCCGCGGCCCTTTCTTTCCGATTAACTCGCGGCAATGAGCGACGATTACTTTAATTTAAAAATAGCTTCGTTGATGCTTGAACAGCTCTTACACGAAACAAATGACATATTTTTAGCAATGCAATTTGTAACGAGAACGAAATGATTGACGCATTAAATTCAACGTGTTTCAATTATAGGTCGTAGTTGTAGAAAAAGCTATTGGAAACGATGGAACTGAAGAATGAAATGCTTTCCAAAAATAATGTTTGTAAACATATAAATAAAATAAAAACAATAATATTGTTTGTTTACATCCAAGGGACATAAAGATGGATGTAAAGAGAAAACAAAAACAAAGCGTGTTTACACTTTGTATTTTGAATACTTTCCATTTTTCAATACAGTTTGGGAAAGCGAATAAAATATAAAATATATTTCACTGGAATTATTTAATGCTGTTTCATTCCGCAATACAATCCGCAATCACAACATTCTGTCGCCACAATTTCGCATTTTTAACCGCCATCCAACCGCACCAACCACCGCAACTGCAAATTATTACGTAACTGTAACAGCGACTATGATTCACTTCGTAGCCTGTTCTTGATTGCCTTAAACATATTATGATAAATGGAATACGTGATAATGATAACCAGAGATTATGTTAATTGATTGTGATGAAAATTTAATGTTACATTCATGTACTCGGACAAAAAAAGTCGCGATAAAGGTTATTAGAGTGCAAAAAAATATGGCCGAAAGAATTACCGTTTATAAACATGTTTCAGTTGCTTATCTGTCCTTCAATTAAAAAATTACTATCCTTTAATTCTACTGCAAATTCAACGGTTTATTAATTAAATGTAAACATACTTTGTTTTTGTTTCGTATTTACATCCATTTGTATGTCCTTTGGATGTAAATAAACAATATTGTTTTTATTTCATTAATTTGTCCTTCCAAATATTTACAAACATTGTTTTCTTTTTAATATACCCCATTTGGGTTACAAAATCGCTCCTATAATGAATCTTATTCGTGCACGTGATTCTTTCATTATAATTACATTCACCTCAATGCGTTGTTTCGCACCAACAACGTCAGGGAGGCGGTTTACGCGCGGTATTACTTAAGAAAATATATGAACTGCAACGTGTACGTAGACCGTAAGTCTTGCGGAATTGGCAGATGCTTAAGACAAACGACGAAAGAACGCGACCGTTCAAATTTAAAACAACGAGTCTTTTCGAACAGATGGCGCACATCGGCACCAATATAAACAAGCCGACGCGACGCCGCGGTCTATAGTTTCAATCGGTCGTCATTTTGCCCCCCGCCCCCCACCTCCCCGACCCCACCCGTCCCTCTTTTTCCACTCACCATTACCCCG
>JABFPN010007586.1:0-10151 GCA_022817305.1 Leptoteleia sp. ZL-2020
TTCACGATCATTGTCACGTGGTTCACGATCATTGTCACGTGGTTCACGATCATTGTAACGTGGTTCACGATCATTGTCACGTGGTTCACGATCATTGTCACGTGGTTCACAATCATTGTCACGTGGTTCACAATTTTTTGGAATGTTTGCAAAAGCGATGATTAAAATCTCACGAGAAATTTTGTTGGTGATCAACATATATATCACATATATGTCCCATATATATCGCATATATGTCCCATATATATTACCATATATGTGTCGTATGTTTAAACTTATATTGTCACACTTATGTGATCATATACGTCACATATATTTGACATGTGTTTTACCATGTAAAAATCAACGTATATGTTGCTTGTATGGGGCATATGTCACATATATGCTTGTATATTTGCCACATATATGCTTCTGAAACTAACGAAACTAACAAATGAAGCGATATCTTGCGCAAATGTCCGCGGCATAAATAATCGAACGCCTCTTTTAAATACGCTTCGCGAATGCATAAATCGTAAAAGCCGCGCAACTCGGCCGATCGTTTTTCATCGCGTAATGTCGCGCCAAATAATATTATATGTACCGGCGGGCGGGATAAATTATGCACCCGTGGTCGCGCATACTTTCGCGCCTTTCGCCGTGCCTCGTAAGCCGGCGCTGTAATTATGCGAATGATGGTAATTCATGATCGCGATCCGTGCCGCGGATTAACAGCGTTTACGCGTTAAGCGTAAAGACACGATAATAAACGCGGGACCCGTTAAGAAACAAATCCGGCAGTTATGCCTTCGGCATAAATGGCGATCGCGGGCGCCATTCATCCCAACGACGATTCCCCGTGACGTCGCGCTTAATTGAAAATTTGTATAACGACTTTATTTTCGAACTTTACGATCCGACCTTTGCATTATTCGGGCGCGCGCGTCACGTTTCCGATGATAAAGTTTAACGGGCGTGGTATCCTTTTTACATACGCCCTGCGTTCCGTTTAAAAGCCACCCCCCTTCCCCCTCTTTGCCTTCGTTATTCAATTTGTTTTACGGCGTGTTCGTTATTTTCGATTATTAGTCGGTTATTATTCTGATCAAACTAATGCGGGCGTATTTCATAAATTGGAAGTTTATATTGTATGGTACGCTTCATTTTAATATCCATTAGTAATACAGTTTTTTTTGATATGGCTAATTATGATCGTTGTGATAATCATAGTTGTGATCATTGAGATAATCCTAATTGTGATCATTGTGATAATCATAATTGTGATCATTGTGATAATTGTAATTGTGATCATTGTGATGATCGTAATAATTGAAATCACAATTACTATTGTGATAATTGTGATAATTGTGACCATTGTGATGATCGTGATAATTAAAATCATTATTACTACTGTGATCATTGTGATCATTGTGATAATTTTGACCATTGTCATATTTTTTGTGACTACCATCGATATTTCATATTTCATACACGTATATATTTCAGTACAGTGCTCTTGAAATTAAGAAAGATGAATTAATTTTTATTTTTGTGATCAACGTATATAATTATAAATCTTATAAGTTATATCAGCATAGTGATATTCATAAAAGTATCGATCTATTCGTATAACCAATGAAAATATTTAGATTGACAATAATTTTATATCTTTGTGAACAATCTTCCAATTTTTTTGTGATCAATTTTCTCGGCCATTACTCTTCATTGTGTTCTATTGCAGTAGTATAATTTTTCATCCATAATCACTACATTAAACGAACTGTCATCTAAATCCAAACATATTAATTCACCGCTACTTTCATCCTCCAATTAACTCAAGTCATTGAGCGTCGTCGCATTTAAAGTACTTAAAATAGGCGTGATAACACGATAAATGTCAGCTGGCGGTAATTATTGAATATCGATTTTACGGACGGCCTTGTTTTGAGTGCTTTATCTTGGATAAACGCTGTTTTGTCGACGTACCTCGTCACAAGTGGTTTTGCGAGCATAGGATATTGAAGTGCACTACGGCGACGTTGCTGAACCGATTAAAACCGTATCAAGATCCGCCGGTTTCTGTCCTGAATCCAAACCACTTTTTGGGCCACGCCTTCGTAGTGCCTGCGATGCCATCAAAGCATTGTTCACCGCACCTACAAGGGCCGACAGCATTTCGCCATTCAATGCGCCCGAAAACGCACAAATGCCGTCCATTATAAAGACATTTGTGACGTTACGCCGTCGAATCATCATTGATGCGAAAATTTTCCTTGAACAGTTTTTTTTCAACGCATAATCATTTTTGTTTGCAAACATTGCTATTTGTGTACATTTTTGTTTGTAAACATTGCTGTTTGTTTATACTTTTGTTTGTGAACATTATTGTTTGCAAACACTGCTATTGGTGTACATTTTTGTTTGCAAACATTGTTGTTTACAAACATTACTGTTTGTTTACATCTTTGTTTGTAAACATTATTCTTTTGAAATAACAAATAAAATGACATGACACTGCCACTACACTCATTTCTAGGATTTGTGACCGTTTCAATTCTTCAATTTTTTGCATTAAAAATATTTGCAAACCTCACACCTGCCGTTTGCGACAACAATATTGGATAAGAAAGATGGTGTTGCCTCTCGGTATAAGCGAATGATTTAAAGCTTCGGCTTGTTTGCACTTTTAAATACTTATCGACAGGGTTCGCTGTCCGACAATTCCCCTGTACCGATTATTGCTCTTACTCCGCGTTACAACACGCCACGTTCCTTTCTTTTTCGCCATTTTCTTCTCCCCCTTTTTTCACCCCCCCCCCGGATTTGTTATATCAAAGATTTATCGCGTGATGTTTGCACTTCTACACTCTTTCGAATTGAGAGCGCCGAGACATTCGTCTTTCTATATGGTTCTCGTAAGACAGTATCATGGAAGCCCCGGTGATTTATCTTTTAGGATTCTCTCTTTCACTTTGTATATATTTCATGTCCGAAACTCTTGTTACGGGCGCTGTTTATTTGAAACGACAAACGAATATAGATTCATATTCGCGAAATGACGTTGGCACCGCCTTGTCTTTGTGATTTACGGCTGATTTAATTTGAATCTCCCGCCCTTTTAAATTGGCAGCCAATTTAAATCCTTTCTTTCTTCTTTTTCTTCTTTTTTTTTTTTCTTTAACATAAATCTTCATTTATAATCGCGATGTTTGCGCGCCTGTCATTCGATCCGAGCGGGCACCGCGCCTGATAATTATTGTCTTGATTTGTCGAGCCGTTGGAAATGGCGGGAAATTTGAATTTAAATTCAACTTTTCCCGCCTCGCAATATCGGCCATTCGTCTTGTCGCGCAAATTGCGCGCGGTATATCATCGTTTTTTTTGAATTCCCCCCCACCCAGCAACCGGGGTATATTTTACGGGGGAGTGCTTTGCCTCGCGAGTATATTGATGTGTTTATTTAGGGCGGAATCGGAGCGCGACATGTTTCACATGACATTAGACACTACGCTTGTGAGAAAGTGGCGCGATCACGATTGCTTCATTAATCACCGCTAATCACCGGTGTTCGTGCGCTCTTCACCAAACGAATTTTCGTTCCTTTTTTTCCCCCTTCTTCTTTCCCGTTTTCTTTCTCCTTTTTTTTTAGAGAGACCCTAATGACTCGCATTTTATTCCACATAAAATACGTCAGCGACGTTTACAAAAAAGGAGGAAAAAAGAGTGCGCCGCGGTGAGACGAAAATTTCAGATCGAAGACAGAAAACATCGAGTCACTTCCATTTTGCATACATTAAGTTCCGGGATTTTTATGTTTAATTGATGAAACCGTTCCGGATAATGGTACTGAAAAATGAAACGTTTCCGAAATGCCAAATGTGTAAACAAAAGTGTTTATATATTTTATTTTTAATCCCGGTTTTATGTCCTTTGGATGTAAATAAACAATGTTATTGTTTTTATTTTATTGTCCTTTGGATATAAGCAAACAATATTATTGCTTTCGTTTCTTTTTTAGGTCCTTTGGATGTAAATAAACAATATTGTTGTTTTTGTTTACTTTCATGCCCTTTGGATGTAAATATACAATGTTATTGTTTTTATTTTACTGTCCTTTGGATATAAGCAAACAATATTATTGTTTACGTTTCTTTTTTAGGTCCTTTGGATGTAAATAATCAATATTATTGTTTTTATTTCAATGTCCTTTGAATATAAACAAACATTATTATCGTTTTCCTTAATTTAACCTTTCTAATACTTACAAACATCGTTTTTTTTATATTCTCAATCCTAAAAACGTGTCATTTTTCACGTTGATTCCCAGATAAGATAAACCTTCTTTTTCAAAACCGTATTTTCACGACAATATTATCAAGTCTAATTGAGGTTTAAATCTCGACTTGTGTTCGTTGCCTAAAAAGAGGCGCTAATTGTTTTTTTTTCCTTCCTTCAACGCGGCCGGAATAAATTTCGGCGACCGAATTCACAGTTGACACTGTTAATGCTCTTAATTTAATCGTGCAAACAGTCGAAAATCGGGCGCGGCCGCTTATTGCTCGTCGGCACGGCGCGCGCGGGGTATCAGTTTTGCGCGGCAAAATCAAACCGGAATTTTGATTTCGGCCTCGGGGGGATTGTGTTTGAGCGGCAAGTCAAATATTTGCACGGCGGGGCCGCGGCGAAAATCGTTTTTAAGATTCGCACGCGGAGGTGCGGTGGCGGCCTTAATAATAATACCGGCGGCGAATGGTCGTGCTCAGAATGTTAACTTAATTAACATTAGAAACGGCGGCGGCGCGCGCGCGCGCGCGAGCTACCACTGTTTTTCAGTACAAGCGCGTAATCTCGTTGCGGTAGGCGTTGCGCGCTTCTACAAAATGCGGTTACGTCGCCAACGGACGCTTGATTGCATTAACATTACAAACTCTCTTGCGAGAGCCCCTTCTTTTTGGAAAATCCTCCGCGGCAACTTCGTTTAATGTCCCACATTAATTTACACACGCGCATACCGCTCCGGCCGGGGAGTCGCGCGCGGAACGCTGCGAATTTTGCCAAATCATTGTTTAATTCAATAGTCCTAATTGTATTGTGATAATTGATGTGGGTCTGTAATTAAGACAATTCTTCGGTGCGTTTACGTTGTTATAATTAGTTTGCGGAAAAATCAACATACGTGTGGAATATATGTGATATATATGTGTCATATCTATTCCATCTGTAGACAGGTGTTCCATATCTGTTCCGTGCATGTCCTATAGGTGTTCCATTTCTGTTCCATCTATGTCCCATAGGTGTTCCATATATGTTTCATGTATGTCCAATAAGTGTTCCATATATGTTTCATGTATGTCCCATATATGTTCCATGTTTGTCCCATATGTGTTCCATATATGTTCCATGTTTGTCCCATATGTGTTCCATATATGTTCCATGTTTGTCCCATATGTGTTCCATATATGTCCCCTAGGTGTTCCATATATATGTTCCATATATGTCCCATAGGTGTTCCATATTTATCTGTTCCATGTATGTCCCATAGGTGTTCCATATATATGTTCCATACATGTCCCATAGGTGTTCCATATATATCTGTTCCATGTATGTCCCATAGGTGTTCCCAAATATGTTCCATGTTTGGCCCATAGGTGTTCCACATATGTCCCAAAAGTATTTGCTTCATTTTAAATAAATTTTTTCAAATAACCCAATATTTTTAAAAAGTTAATAAATTTAGTCTCTGGGTGTATGACTTGAGCCATATAAATGTTTCATATATGTTACATATATATGCGACATATATTGGGCATATATTTTTAATTAACGGCATTTTTACTCTCACTTAAACAATGGTAATGGCAGGATAGTTGCGATCTTACGAATATTTTCACTTGTACCAACCTAAGTAAATTTTTTATACTGTTGAGAACAACTTGAAATGAATGGAAGTTTATCGCGTCGCGGAAAGTTGGCGAATTACTGCGAAACAAGTAACGTACTTTGCCGGCCGGAGTAATGCGCTTTAGTGGACCAACTAACGTGTTTCGTTGACTTGCAACTCGGTTGAAATTTGTCGCGTGAGCGACTTGCGAGCCCTTTACGCGCGCTAAAGTGGCGGCGTAAAATCGTAATATTCGTGACTGCTGTCCGACCATCGGGGGATGCGTATTTATTGTTTTTAATTTGCATCGCTCTCCAAGATTTATGCCCGGTTCTTGGTGTGACATGAAAAACGCGTGATATATCGCACTAATCCGCAGTCTGAATATTCTGAATTATGTATACAATCTCTCGTAAATTGTGCAAAGAAACGTCAATGCGAGAGATAAATTGGTGTAAATTGAACAATTCAAATTGAATGGAGAGTTAAAGGAAATAAATTGTTGACAAACGGGACGGACCGATTTCGCGTACCGAACCCGGGGTTTCAAGTTTCGTGAAAATACTTTTTTTTCGACCAAAAAGACGATCTTTTTTTTTACACGATACGAATTCGCTTCGTTCGTAGTTTATTAAAGCATTCGCGATCTAGTATCTTTGTTTGTGTACAACACTTTACATTATTTTCAGAATAATTACTTTAAATTATCAAATTGCAAAGCAAATAATATTTTTTATTGACTTTCCACATAAATGTTTATAGATAGATTCATAATTTAAAAATTTTTTATCAATTTTGCAGCTCGGACCAATCACAACGAAGGGGCGTGACTACACGGCCACACCTACCGCCATCTGATTGGCTCAACGGTTTCTCGCAGCGCCACCAAGACGAACAGCGGAATTTTCAGGTAACTTTTTACGTTATTTTAATAATAATTACTTTAAGTTATCAAATTGCAAAGCAAATAATATTTTTTATTGACTTTCCACATAAATGTTTAAAGATAGATTCATAATTTAAAATTTTTTTATCAATTTTGCAGCTCGGACCAATCACAACGAAGGGGCGTGACTACACGGCCACACCCACCGCCATCTGATTGGCTCAACGGTTTCCGCAGCGCCACCAAGACGAGCAGCGGAATTTAAGGTAAGTTTTTTTCAAAGATTCTCAAATTTCATCCCCGTTTCATCCGGGCAATGTAAGAAGACATTAAACGCCCGGCCTTTTTTTAACTTTCATTTAACTTTCATTTAATTACACAAAATAAAGCGATAAAGTTCGGGTCGTACTTTTAATGGTCATCCAGCGACGCGGATGTTAGCTTGGGGTATCTCATTGCAGGCAACTCTAGAGTCTAGACCCTTAATGAGCGGCGGCCTTTTTCTTTTGCCCCTCCTTGTTGGTTGGATCATTCTTTTCGCGATCTCTCGGTTTTTCGAAGGGGGACGTGCGCGTACGCGCGTGTATATCTGACGGTGTTACCGTTGCAACCGTGAAAATGCCATTGGTAGGGAAGCGCAAGAAGCAACAAAGCGTTATAATTAAAAGTCGCGATTCTCGAGAGTGCCGCGGAAACTTCAAAATATCTACTTCACACTGTAAACCGAGAAGACCGACGACGATCTTGGGATTCATTATACGAGGACTTTCAAGATGATATTCCTTTTTTCCGCTCGCGCGACGAAAAGAGGAATAATATTTTTTAATACTTCCCCTCAACGGAGAAAGCTTCGCGACGTTTCGATTAAAATCGGGACGCTTTTTAATGGGAATTAAAATTAAAACATTTTTTTGCAAGGTTCAGTGTAAATTAACGTGTATTTGTAAACATTTTCAAGGACATCGGGCACGAATTTAAGAATAGTAAACAAATCATTGTTTGTTTATATTTGAAAGGTCATGGGAATACGAAATAAAAACAAAGGATTGTTTACGTCTCGTGTTTTGTTTATAAAAAAAGGAAAAAACCATTGTTTGTATACATTTGGAAGGTCACGGGAATACAAACTAAAAACAAAGATTGTTTACATTTCGTATTTTAAAAACGTTTTCCTCTCCAGAACCGTGCTTTTCAGTAGTATTTAAATACCAATATTTATTAAATTTCGTTCCCGCATAGTCATTAGTTCAAGTCCTTGACCGGGACCACGATCGTTACAATTTCGTTTCCTCTCCGATTCAAATCATGATCCAAAACAAGCGGGCATTTTTCAGATCTCGGTAAACTATCAATCAGCGAACGGTCTTTAATGACTCGACTCGGGAGATAAGTCCCTCGCGTCTCTCGTTAAGTAAAATGTTTATTACATCAATTTGGGCAGGGGGCGCTTACGACAGTGCCGGTTTAGCCCATTCCGTGCATTATCTTCTTCACTCGCCATTAAACATAAAACACGACGAGAAAGAGAAGGAAGCCGTAAGTGGAAAAAAGAGTGTGAGTGGGAAAGGGATAGGGAGATGGAACAGAGACGAGAGAAACAAGGAGGGGCAGTACGAAAAACACATTCGCGCGTTGTTCCGCGGGCATTTTCCATTCGTTAGTCGGATATTAGCTTTCAACTAAACGGTCACCTCCCACCATCACCCCCACCCCCCACCCCCTACCGCTTGGGTTTCGAGCGAAGCGTTACTTTGTTTGTCTCGCGAAATATCATTTCGCGCGGGGCGCACTTTTTCACCGGAGGAACTGCGTGCTGCACGAACGCGAGCGCTAACGCAATTGCGCGCGCAATTTTTCTCTAATTCGTGCGGGCGCCGCGATATCGCGTGTTTTGAGGTTATCCGCAATTCCCGGGGCTTAATTAAACAATTGCGCTTTATTGGACGTTACAAATGAAATATGCCCCCGCGCGTCAGTTTTATTCGCGCGCCCCTCCGTCGCGGTGGAGAGGCATTATCGTAAATAAGTGGGCATTAACCGGTATAGGAAATTCTTTCCCCCGGGGGCGAAATTCAATTATGTTCCTTTTGACGTGAGAGGAAGGGGGGATCATCGTGGATTCATTGGGAATATGTAGTAAAGTATATATTTGTACGGTGAAGGGGGCGTTGTTTCGGGGATAAGGTATTTGTATGTTTGGAAAAAAAATATTATGGTTGTTGTTGGGGTTGACGACAGTGACATCTGATTGACAAAACATAAACAACGCGGATGAGAACTTGCTTAATGTATTTTCCCTAGTAAAAGTGAAATATATATGGACATATATGTTTTATCTTAATACATATATGGTTCTATATGGGCACATGCTTTTTCTTAATCCATATATGGACATATATGGATATATATGGTAGATATATGGCAATAATTGATATGATATTCTAGTCATATATGATTTTTTATAATTTCCTGATATTGAAATCGATTATTTCCATATATGATTTAAGAAAAAAACGTATGTCCATATATACCCATATTAAGGAAAAACATATATGTCCATATATGTTTCATTTTGACTAGGGTTATGTAAGCAAACTATATGCCACATATATACCACATATATATTGATATAGTATATATATATAATATGATATATATTCACCTATATATAATACAATGTTTTCTCCATATATAAACTCCACTTCCAAAAAAAAAATTTGTCAAAATTACCCGGGATCTGAATAGACGTCAAGTATACCCGAATTTTCGTACTAAATAAATTGAAGAAAAGTTCGAGGGAAGGGAAAAAAATACAGAAAAGAAAGGGAAGAAAAAAAAAGGGGGAAAAGAAATTGGAAAGGTCTTCACTGAATTACCCCATTGAAATTGGTAGACAGGGAAATCGAATCCTACAAGTTTCGTTGGATTTACGAAAGTCGGTGCAAAAAAAAAAAAAAAGAAAAAAAGAACGGTTTAACATAACGATGGCATTGTTCCTACAACGGTAAGCAAACCTTCCATGCTAAGCAGCTTTACGCAAAGTGCATGATATTGTCCAACATTCGACTAGGCATCTGTATAAATCCTCTTTATGTAATGCTTCTTTGTCGTGATTGCCTTAAGCTATTTGTTTCAATTGTGCGCAATTTTCGTACACATTACCGGGCGGGAATTAAAAGTGGCCGCTCGTTCTCCCCCTCTCGCCCGGTGCCGTGGAAATGCCCTATTTATTGCACTTTATCTAATCCGGCCGGGAAAAACATGGTTGGGGTGGGGGTGGGGGGGGGGGGAGTACCTCGTTTATTCAATTAATAAGTCATGCTGCTTATTTCGTTTAATTCAATTTACGAACATTTTGGGGTCTTTTTCGGGATGGGATAGTACATTTTAACGAGGTCTCTTAAG
>JABFPN010007587.1:0-10149 GCA_022817305.1 Leptoteleia sp. ZL-2020
TTTTTTGCAAAAACGGCTGGAGCAACAAATTTTTTTTTTGCGCAATAAATGAGCAATAAATGAGCTTTAAATATCTGTATAATTTTTTTTGCTGTATGCTACTTTTGTATTCCAGCTTTATAGACCTGATTTCAGAGCTGATTGGGGTTTGTTGAAGAAAAACTATAACAAGTACTTGATGAAGTTGATTTTAACGATTATTTTCACTTGAGCTCATGAATTTTTCTCAGTGTACAAATAAGATTTCTATAACAAAAAAAAAAACGCAACTTGAAATTCTTATGTCGGTTAGTTTACTGAAAAGTTGGGCAAGTTTATTTTTGCCTGTACATATTTTAACATTTAATCGTGCACACCACATTTGTTTACAAAATATTTAGTGCTTACGAGGACAGTAAATTAGCTTTGTTTAGTGAGTGGTCTGCGTTAAGTGCGGACTTATGTGTACACAGTGGACACGCGCGCGTTGCAAAATGTGTGCTTTGCTTATGGGGTAAGTAGCATTGTTGAATAACAGGGTAAGGATGAAAGTGAGTGGTCGCCGAGGAGGGAACGGATTACAGCGAATTGAATCGAGAGAGTAGGGTGCAGTGGGCACGATAACCCTAGAATGCCAACCAGCTTTGCCCTGTGGCTTAGTTTAGAGGGTAGTTTGCGACGTTTATATGTGTGCGGTTGCTGTCGTACCCAAAATGAATCCGTCTACGTTTTCACCGCAATCCACCTTCACTCTTACAATTCAACTACACTCACCTACTAAATATCCTGCTTTTGAAGCAAAGCATACAGTCGCACACTTTGTACATGTCATACATTTATTGGTTTAATGTCAAAATCTTGACATATATTATATTAATACGATAATTCAGTAATTAGTTAAATTTCAAGTGGATTTGAATTAAACTTGTATTAAAGTAAAATTAAACTATTAGATATCACTTAAAAAGTGATTTAATAATCAAATATTTCATGGTATTTGAATAACGTAGCGAAACGAGAAATTATTATTGAGTTGGACTGGGTTAAAGTATTTAAAAATAATTAATTATATCGCAAAAAGTTTGCAGTCATTTCGAAAATGTAAGTTCAGTCGAACTTTAATGTCATTATGTTTTACTGTCATTTATAAACTGGAAGTGGTAACTTTAGCAACAAGTTTAAATTTCTTGACAACCTGTCAAATAAAACTGCACGCAGAACAGAAACAATTGTCAAGTAATCAAGCTGATTAAGTTGACAAACTTAATAAGAAACTTGTATTGTTATCATTAATTATATTATGGGCATTATATTTCATATAGTTTCATATTAAAAATCCAGGCGAAAAAGTTCAGCTGGATGGCAACTGAATTTCGGCTAGATATTCGGCTGGATGAAGGCTGCATGAAGGCTGGATGCAGAGGTAGAAAAGAGATGGGTTTTCCTTTGGGAAAATCATCAGACTGTTATAAACGCGTCATTCTAATTTGATTTCACATTTTCAAAAATAAATTGCCTCATCCTTCCTCCCTATTATAGCGCGTCCCAATATATAAATAAATATATTTCTGAAGTACTGGAATAATGGTTGGCTGATCCAGCCGAGATCCAACCATATTGCTACCAGCAGTTTTAAAAAGACTGGATTTGCGCCAAACCTATCCTTTTTCCAGCTTTGTATCCAGCTTTCATCCAATCGAATATCCAGTCGAAATCCTGGTGTCATCCAACTGTATTTTTCCGCGCGGAATTGTACTGACCCTTTTGTGAATTATTTCTTTATATTGTTATGAATTATAGCTTTTATTCGGACTGACTAAGGTAATATATATATAAACCGGTCACATTATATTGTGGCGAAAACAATTTCTATTTTATATAAAATTAAAAATTATTAACTTCATATAAAATATGAATGCTTTTCATTAGTTTTGTAACGATCGTTTACTACATAAGCAATATTAATACAAATTAACGTTTGTGTTATCTGTTAATGATATCAATAGAAATGCTTGTCACAGTACAGCAAGTTCATTTTAATTACTAATACTACTTATATTAAAAACAACCATTAATTATAATGTGCCATGTTTTGATTGCGCGCCTTCTCTCAGTATATGAATAATACACTTCGAAGTGTCTGGATTACTTATATGTGACGATTCTGATTCTTTGTAGTGTTGTATTATTTATTGTAATAAATAAAATATTACATCATTCTGAAAATAATTTCACGTTATATTATAACCTGAGAGAATCTTCAGTCGCGCAGTAATTCAAAAACACGGGAACTTTTACAGCCCATATTTCTCAAAAGAAATTATTTAAAAAAGATCCAGCTATTTGTTCACTTTAGAACAGTGAAAATAGATTCAAATAATTTCTTAGCAAAATTATAACCAATGAAACATTTGTTTTCTTATTGTGAACATTAACATTTCCTATATATTCTGTCAAATGTATGTTCATCGTTTTACTTCCGGAATTTGATTCTTACTTATTATATGAAAATTCATTCATTTTTCTCTATATAATTATAAAATCTATTTATCACCACAATAATTGCTTAAACTCTGTATGTAAATACATAAACTATTTTAATAATAAATACAGTAGATTCGATTATAATTTAAATATAATTGATAAATAATATACAATCCTAATATACTTTTGACAAATAGGTATTCTTCATGAAATATTATTTCATATATTTTATATTTTACTTATATTATTTTTATAAGTCTTACAGTTTCCTATACTTTTTCTCGACTTTTTCAAATATTTCAAAATGCATAACCAATAATAAGAAAACGCGCTAAAAATATTGAATTCTATTCGAAATCGAGCTGATCTATGACAGTGTACATGGTCGCTGAAATATTACATAAAATTACTAGTACTTGCGCTTGAAATTGAACACTTTTCCGCCGTCAAATGGACATATGTTCAATTTCAAATCAAAGTTATATGCAAATAAATTATTTCAGAAAAGTTATTAAATTATTATTAATTATTGCGTGACTTACATGAATAATACATTTATCTTTAGATTTGTAACTTATTTAATAAAACCTATTAATATTAATGATGATAAAAAAAGGAAAAAAAATCATTAAGTGCAAACTGTTACGCTATAACAAAAGGGGAATTCTACTGATTTCCACTTGAATTTTCACACTGAAGTCCACAATGAAGTTAGAGGATGTAATTTTCAGTTGATTTAACTAATAATTGACTAATGATACGGAATATGAATAATAATTTTTTTCATTGTACAGAATAGTTCTTGTCGATATCTTTAAATTTAAAATCATTGTTTATTTAATATGCATAATATTCATTATTTTTATAATTTCATATGTATTCTTTGAAAGGGTAAAAAATTATATATACTACATTGCATATAAAAGTCAGTTTTGAAACTTATTCAGTCATAATATTTTTGAAACATTTTACAAGCATTTCTTTTAATGATGAATAAAAACAAAAAAAAAATATGTTGTTCTTTGTTTCAGAATTTGGTCATAATATTGACGCATCGTGTCCCATTTTTCAATTAAGTATAAAAAAAAATAAACAAAAACTTTGTTATTCAAATAGCAGAAATGCCAAAACTGCATTCAAATAATAAATTTATTATTTCTTTACTCGAAGTGCATAATATTTCATTGTATTATATACACCTTCGAAATTCGACATTTACACAGTAATTCAGTAGCTAACTTACTTTTTCTTTGTTCTCTTTACGAATGATACATATTAAAGGGGACTCGCCATTAAAATAGCATTAATTCACGGCACGAAGTGAAGGTGTACCTTTTACTTTAGCGCCCGCGCGGAAAAAAAATACTGTGGTTTAAACTATGGAACAAAAATACCGTAAAGTTTACCACAAATGACCACAGGTTTTGCCATGGTTGATACATAATACGCAATAGTGAAGTCAAAAACACGAAGCAACAAATTCAACCATTATAACCAATCTGTGGAATTTAAATAAAATCCTCAGCTAAACAACATGAATCTGTGTCACAGTAATTTCCTATAAAATAAAACAAAAATAAAAATTTAATGCCACCTATTAGCCATATTGAATAGTACTAGTTTTTAAGATAGTGTTAATTTTCTCGAAAAAGCAGCAAAAACTTATTCAAGAGTCTAATAAATCTAATAACAATAGTTTTAGTATAGTGAGAAATATTTAAACATTTAAAAAAGATTGATGATAACGGTATACGTGTAAATAACTGACTTACAGTTTTAGTGATTGTATCGCAAAAAACACTTATTCAAAGTGTTGTTCGGTAAGTGTTTACAAAATAAATCAGTATCGATATGCACAAATTCCAGTAATCTGATTGAAACACGCACATCGCAATAGTCGATAACGCCATACAAAGATGTGGAGCACTTTCCGTTATCCTGGCAATCAGTTCTTGCATTGTCACTGACATTACTTACAGAACAATGGAAACGTCCGCTATTTTTACAGTACGCATTATTCTGCTTGTTATCAAATAGCATTTTGTTATCGAACTCTACTGGGCCCTTGGAATACGACAGGAAAAAGTCTATCAGATCCTTTAATGCATTATAATATTTTGGACATAAATCCTTAAACAAATTCTTAATGAGCGTATAAATTTCATCTAATGCTTAGAAATTTATAAAATAATAATTTATTATATACTTTAATTGAAGAATTTTAATAAAAAAATCCTTCAATGATTTCTTAAATTCTTGTTAAGTTCGGATCATATCTCAAATATTATTACTATTAGTAATACTAACTTTAAATAAGTTAGGTAGATAAGCTAAACTAACGAGCATTAAAATAACTTTGAATTCAAGAATATCGATTCTAAGTTACGCAAATGACTTCTTCATGTCCTTTGATTGTGACCTTAAAAATAAATATTTATTTATCCTCAAATTATAACTTAGATACTCAGAAGAAAAAATAATAACGATAACTAGGTAACAAAATGAAAACGGTAATAAATGTTGGAATATAAATTTAAATTAAAAAATCAGTTAAAAGTGAAAGAACGAGAGAATAAAAGCTTAATTTATTCATTATAATGAAGCTTGACTAGAAATATAACGTTGAAATTGGGACACTTACAATTATTGCAAGGTATCATAGTTCGACTCTACTCACTTTCACAACTAATGACAACTAATTAGAAGGTAGACTAGGTAATGAGCTATTATAATGGCTAAGCCATTAATTTTTGAACAGTTTGCTTTCTGAATCGATGTCAGAAGGTTCACTTCTCTGAGTAGTGTTCTCTAATAACAAAGAATACATTTGGCACATTCTAAGAATCCATTGAATATACTAAAAATTATTTTAATGTCAGAATTCAGAAATATTCATAGAATATTTAGATAGCGGACATAGTAATTATTTGAAACATATTTTTGAATGAAAAAATAGTTTGAAATATTCTTTGATGTTAGGAGACGTAGTGATACAGTGAGGTGTATATTATGTTGAGGTGCATAATCATATTATAGTGCCGTCGTGTCATAGTGCTATCGTGTTGAAGTGCCATAGTGAAGTAATGATGAAGTGGCGATTCAGTCAGTGAATTAATGTTAAACAATATATATTACAGTGATTATATTGTAATGACACAAAAATATATGCATCAAATATTTTTCTTTCTTATATTCTAAAAAATGGGAAACTATTTTACCAATTTTCACCTAAATTTTCGTATTCAAGGTCACGATAAAGTTGTTACACGGAGAGAAATGCCGTTGAACAATTGCAACGTGTGTATGAAACCAGTGATGATAATGTCAATTGAATTTTCGGAAAAAAAATAAATATTATACAAATAAATTGCTGAACTGTGCTTCTAAGAGTTTAAAAAATTACAACGTACGTTATAATGTTCAGAAATTTATTTATATAATATTAAATTTTTTTTCAAAAATGCAAAGTATGATATTATTATCACTGATTTCATATATACGTTACAATTTGTCAAAAGGGCATTTCTTTCCATATATTTCTGGAATTAACTACAAGGGCAAATTGTATAGAGGGCGCAATTCAATGCAAAAGAATGTATACAAAAGAATCAAGCCAAAATCTCCTGGAAAAATCCGTAAAAATTCATAACTCAACACATCTGTAATCTTAAAGAAATGAATAAAAATATATATAAATAAATGTTAAATTATTAGAAACTGAACATTTGTGAATTTAATAACATATTTTTCTCCCAATGTACACTTCATTAATATATATGTAATTATTTCAAATTATAACATTTGATGAGAAAATTGTAATCCTGAAACTTTGTTATATCTGAATATAAATTATTTAACAATGATTAAACCATCGTTTTATTATTAATAACTACGAAATTCCATTTCCATGGAGAATAGATAATATTTATAAAACGAATTTAATACTCTAATAACATTTTTATCATAAAAAGGTTCATATTAATATTTACAATATAATAGTTTGCCAACTCATTTTGTATTCTCGCACATGAATATAAGGATATTCCAATTACATATTTAAATGGCTCATTTCTACATTCAAAAGTTCGCTTGGATTACTATGAACGATAATATTGTCCAGAAAATTCACTTCGAATTAGATTACTACACCTCTATCTTACCAACTTTACTTCAAATTTATATACAGATATAAAAACCAACTACATATTATTCAAAATATTACTTAAATTAAACAACATTATTATTTTTCAATTATGAGATATATCTTCGAAATATTTGTCATTAATTTTCTAATTTATTTTCCATTCATTTTTTGCGATATAAACTTTATTATAACGTATACTTAGATTTATTTTATTTACTTTCTTATTAAAATTTTATTATACGCGTAAAATACACGGTATTTAATATAAGTTTCATGTCCCGAGATAATTTTACAATGAAATTTTGTAGACATAATTACTGCAATTTTTTATCCGAAGTGAAACATTACTGTCAACAACTTTACTACTGAAGAACGTGTATGCTTATCTTCGAAGAAGAAGCCGTAAACAATTACGAAACATTTCTTGTTTCAAAATTAAATTTTCGTGTATCATTTAATTAGTCCATCAAAATTCTGTAAATAAGTTTGATTTGATCAAATTTTGTAAAGAAAGCTGAAGTCTAATGAATCATAATAAACGCAAGTTTATATTATAATTACATGAAAAGCGTTTATGTTTCCACTTACTTAATTAATGTCTTGTAATAGAATATTTTGTTTATAACAAGGTAAACTATTATTCAACAACATATCAAAACAATTCAAACCTTAGAAATTTGTTTCAAACAAAAAGTATATTATGATTCGAACAATGTATACGAAATATATAGCAGTACGTATTACAATCTATTCAAAAGATTAATAACTAATATAAATTCATCAGATAATAAAAATAAACATAATAGTGCTATTTCATTTAAGCTTAAAACTCTGTTAAATAATCAAACATTAGTCTACTATACGAGAGTACGACTGGTGGGAAAAATTGTATTTTGATAACCAATGTCCCTTACATTCAAATAAAACTTATGTGCAGTGGAGGTTGATTAAGAGGATTAGGTGCAGATTAACGTTCGTCAGTCACGTGTTGTTCGACAAAAACTCTTAGAATTCGTAATCTCTCTAAATAAGTGCACGTGCGGCTTAAAAAGTGTGACATGCAACTGACATCCCTGTGGACCGGTACTATTTCAACAGCACGTTATTCTAAGAGTATCAAATATTTACACTTTCACTAGTCGAAATGTACAATGTAAAAAATAATCAGGCTAAAATTATAATGTTTTTGGCAAAACTGAGGATTTTTCAAAAAAATATGTAACTCTCAATAGGGTATAATGCGAAAAATTATTCTGGATAACCTTAGTTATTTTAATAATCATGAAAAATAATTACGTACACGGAGAAAAATTAAGTTAAAAATTCATATACTGTATCAAAATGTGAGGACAAAAAAAAACAAGGAAATTGACTCTATTCTCACTTTTTTAATACAGTATAATCATTTTTAACGTATCTTTTTTCTTAGCGTACATAAAAAGTCTTGTAAAATTGTTATATTGCAATTCTTCATAAAATTTATACTCTATACATTATTTAAAAATATTTTACATTTTTTCTCTTAAAAATATTTTACAATATTTTACATTTATACTCTATACATTATTACATATATAATACATATATACTCTATACATTATTTAAAAATATATTTTATCATGCTGCTTAACGTTGCAGTAATGCTCGAGAATATTGTTTCTGTGCATTCTATTAAACAACGTTATGAACATTGTTACATCCCCAGGCTTGTATAAATTTGCCGCTTAGTTACACAATGTATCAACATAAGTTTGCCGGAGCGTATCTACATATACACATTTTTTGCAAACAATGGTTAGAAAATCTTAAAATGAAAAACAATTATCGTCGCTGAATTATTTTGCCAAAAATCCGAACGCTTTCCATTAAGAACGCAATCAATAATTATTCACGCGTACAATAACGCGCTAGAAAATTACGAAGCTGTCTGGAATGTGATGATCAAGTACATTCGGCGTAAAATTATTACCGCGTTTCGATCCAAGTTTGTATCTTTTGATAAGATCTTGTTATTAATCCGAGTACAATTGAGTCATACATGGACCCGCACCAGCGAATATATCATACGGTACAAATTCGCGGGAAATCACGTCGAGCCCTTCCGATTTTTGATCAAGATAATTCTTGGTTTTGAGAGAGAGATATTATCAATATTTCAGGGAATCAGGGCGGGACAATAAAACTGGACGGCCGGAATAAATGCATTTTACAGTGTGAGAACCGCGCGATGGGTATTCAGTCATCGGGCTTGGCCCGCAACATCGAGCTCCGCGACGTCTGCCACGAAAACGAATGCGCCGATGCGATAAAGTCCCCGTCGCGTCCGAAAAGCTTCGGCTAACTCTAACGACCAGCCGCGTTATAAATTAATATAAATTACAGCGCCGTCCGAACTTTTCAAGTCAGTGCGATCAATTCAATTTCACCGCCCGTACGAATGTATAACGCGCGGCTGTATACCGGCCAATATTTTCCGCCGCGTTTTCTTCGCTCGTCTTTCTTCCCCGCTTTAATTTTCATTTCTTCCCCTCTGTTAAATAAAATGAGCAAGATCCGCACCAAGTGCAAATTTGAATAAACTGCGTTTCAAGCAAATTTAAATTAATTTCATTTCAAGCAAACGTAAAGGCACATTTTTATGATCATGTATTATTTTACCAAACAGTTGAGCTTTATTCGGAGTTTAATTAACGGAAGTATTGTACCGCTCAAATTGCTTTTATTCTTTTCAAATTTTTTGATCGGGAACTTTAAAATAAATATCCTAACCGATTGTGATCTTTATGTTCAATATCTGAATTACAAATGGAAAAGGGAATAACATTTATTATTCACTGAGGCGAAAATAATAATTATTTTCCAATTTATTTTCGTTTAACTGTTACGTTAAAGTTTACAATCTGAATTATTTATTCTTATTAATAAAAAACGCTTAAAATGATAATCTGTTAAAGTAACGTATAACGTTTTGGAGGTAAATGGTTTTTAACTGCGCAAACTTGAAATTTAATTATTATTTACAGCAAAATATTTGCTTTTCTAATAAATTCTAAAGTCAGTATTAAAAATAGCGATATTTGATATTTCATTGGTTTCAGTGTAATATATAAAAAAGAAAACAGTTAGATATGGAAATTAATTAATGACGTTAAGTGAAAAGATATGCCAATTGTTACAATCGTAACATTCCAAATCAAAGATAAGCAGTAAACTTTAGTTTCAATAAAATGATACATAAATGAAATAAAGGCCGGAAAATGATATGGAATAAAGAGCATCGAAGGTTCGTGAAGAAGCATGTAATGTAATACTATACAGTAGCGATAAGTAGTTGGTGCCTTTGTTTAGTAAGGTATAAAAAGGCGATGCTCAAAGGGGCGGTTGGTTATTCAGTCAGTCGAAATGTAGAATTAAAGATTATTATCCATTTAGTCATTGTAATCCACACATGTTTAATCATACACAATAATTAACAGTAAACATACAATCAGAACAAGCATTAAGAGGAATAAAGGAATTGAACAGTTATTGAGAAGAATTAT
>JABFPN010007588.1:0-10148 GCA_022817305.1 Leptoteleia sp. ZL-2020
CAAATGAAATCTATTAAACGAGTCTGGTTGCGGTATCTATACTGATTTAGGTGTTCCGAATATTACCATACTGTTTATATAGTGCATATAAACATTTAGGTGTGCTCTTGAAACTTTTTTTTCCGTGTACAGAAAATGCTTTTAACAATTTGTTCTATATAATTTATTTAAATAAAGTGACCAAAGTGATTTTCCCTTTACCTTTTTTTCTTTTTTTTCAGCATCCTATTCATTTTACGAGTAAATTTGAGAATCATGATCTAAGATTAAATTAATTAAAATAAATATTTTTCCATTGGTTTTTGATACGTGTCAGAAATGTGTGTATATTTATAAACTATTTGTTTATGAATTGTAGCAATTAGTTGACAATCATAACAATAACAAAATATCATTATTTCTGTAGACATTTCGACTATTATTTACAATTTCAATATCATAATTAATTCCATATAAAAGTAAACTAACTTCATCCGTTTCCAAATTTAGGAAACGACATTGAGAGAAATAACTATAACACTTTTAATTTATTAAAAACAACTTAATAAGTTGTCTTAACTTATTAATTACTCTTTACAACAATTAAATATTTGATTACTGACAATTAATTATTTGAAAATACTTTCTTAAAGTGAATATTGAACCTCATGTTCCAATCATAACTCTCTAAATTATATAAAACATTTTACTGAAATCTGACGAACGAAAATTAAAAGTCCCATTTTTAATTTACATTATACTTTTTCCTCCGCATACGGACTGAACGGCGATGGAAAATAATAATAAATATAAAATTATTCCGGCAGTGAATTTAATAACATTTTATAAGGCGTTAACGAACGCTGGCGCAAAATCGTTCCCAAGGCGGGTAATTAAATTAAAATATAAAGAGCTCGGGCACGAAAAGAAAACATAAACACTCGCACGCATAATTTCGTTGGCGCAATGTGTGTTGAAAGTTGACGGGCCGATACTTAAGTGCGCGGCAGGATGCGCGAGTCTAGCACGCGACGCGATATTAGGAAACGTCGTCTCACGTCGAATTGTGCCATTAAACGTCTTTATCTGCGGCGTTGCACAATTTGTTGCGAAAATTGCATAAGGGAACGGAACCATGTACTTATGCGTGCGCACTACAAACACACATAAGCGCGCGCACTTGAGCCGCGGTATGCGCGAGTTTATGCACGCGTATGCACATTTTTTTTTTCCCCATCTCTTCTTTTCATGGGACCATTCTTCGTTGAACCGCGCTGTCTCACGCGCGCTTAATTCAAGCACGTATTGTGTTACAAACACAGAGGTATTACGGCTTCTGCGAGATTAATTGAGAGATTACTTCCGCCAAACTTTTTTGTCTTTAGGTTCGAGTAGAGAGAAACGTGTAACAGCGCCTCCGAGAGACTTCCTTTTGATTTAAGCCTATGGCCGATTTAATAATAAGAAAGGTCTTCTTTCCGTTCTTTTTTCTCTACTTTTTTTTTTATTCGTTCCTTCTTCTTTTTATTGCTAATTTGATTTTGATCAATTGCGATGGCGGTGGAGACTTTGTAATTCGTTTTGCAACTCGAAAGAACCTTGTACCACTTTCCTTTAAATTTCAATCGCTGACTTTTGCGAATGTATTGAAAATCGGTTCATTAACGACTTATTGTATCTAGATTTGAAATGTCCCGTTGGAGAGAAGTCCTAGTTCTAAGATTTAGGTTGGTAACAAGTTCGGATATTTGGTAATGTGAATCCGCTTAAACCTTTTGTGAGATAAATATGTTACCTACCGCAATGTTGAGAATTGGATACTACCCTTAAAAATAAAATGTATTGGTAGACCTGCGGGCTACCAACATATTTCATTTTCACGGCGAGTAAAATATCGTACTCAACTGGAACATAAGTGGTTTCAGGTTGGTAACTCAAGCCTTTGGCAAGCAACACACTATATTCCCTTTCCAATATATCCTTAAAGCAATCCAAAACCCAGTTATCCCTAATATTTCTGTCCTCTCAGCGCGACGATCTCTTAATTTCGATGCAATTTATATTGCAAAAGGAAAGGCGATTCCCAAGCAGTCTCAATCCAAAACGCCATTAAAATTCGTCGCTTTGTTGTAAAATCATTTTAAAGTCTCACGGTGTTTTCAATTCACCTAAACGGTATTATTTAATTAAGAACGCGCGGGAGGCGAGGAATTGTCTGGTCGATGAAAATCGGTCGCCCGTCGCCCGCGCTCCGGGTTATGCGACTTGGCGGAACGGAAGTCGGCCCGCGGCTGCCAATTAAACATCCGCAAAAGTCCCGCGCTTCCCTCGGCCGCGCGAAACAATCGCAACAAATTCGGTGCGCCGAGTTTAACGAGTCCGCGGACGATCCCGGGCATTGTCTGTCGCGGCATCGCGCTCGGCGGCGACAGGGGGCCCCCTCTATCGGGCACAATGGCGCACTTTGTGCGCAGTGCAAGGTTGAAGAGCCTTTGCGGCCGACCTTTTCTCCCTTTCGGGATATCGCATTGTGCCTCTCGAATTCATTGTTATTGTCAGGAGCGTCCCCGCGCGCGCTGAGGTCATTTACATTTACATTTGAGGTCAGCCCTCGCGGCCGCAAACAAATAAACCGTTCCCCCCATTTGACTCATCTCGCTGTGACTCTTTTTTCAGATTCCAAATGACTCAGTTGAATTTCTTAATCGCGGCGCATCTTTCTTCTTTTTTCCTCCATTGGTCTCTTATTCTCTAATTCGAAATTGACGCGATAACAAGAGCGTGATTATTAGCCTTTTTTCTTTCTTTCTTTAATTAAAATGATACGTTTTTGTAACGAGACCGAGGTTAATTGACATCTGTATGAGCGCAATTTGTTCGTTTATCCGGTAATGATCGATGGTTCTTGAAGGACCAATAATTTCTATAGCAATTCATTTAAAGTAAACATCATCGTTGCGAATATGTTTTTTGTAGATGGTACATTTTGCTTGGGGACAAGATATTTTATTCATCAATTCAATCGAATTGACACGCAGTGAAAAATATTATTTTTGAATAGAAAGATTGGCGTTATATTTACAGAGTATCATTGTATGGTGAATTAAATAAAAAATTGTAATTCCATCTAGTTTTGTACAATTTGACACTGGATAACAAAATCTAGTGGGAAAAACATGTTAAAATTTGTCACAAATTAGAATTTAGTGTTCTTAAAATTTGAAATCCACTGGTTTTTCAATTTTGATATGCATGTGACTGGTTTCTTTGCTTTTAAAAACAATAATATTTACTTAATGATCGACAAGTATCCAAAACAATGTTCAAAGTAATAATACCAACTGTCATATTTTTCTCTATATATATAATTAAATGCAAGATTTCATCAAACAAATAAATGTTTTATATAATTAATGTTAATTATTGTTATTGTTATTGACAGATTGATGAAAATGGGGATGGATTTATCGACCTTACGGAGCTGCGCAATGCCCTCGACAAGTGCGGCTTCAAAATGCCCGGCTACAAAGTTCGCCAGATGATAGAGGAATTTGGCGACAAGAAGAACACGGGCCTTTCGTTCGAGGAATTCGAGAAGCTATGCAAAGACCTTAAGGCCAACGAGTACGCCAATTCTTTCAAGGGCGTCGTGTCGAAGAAGGAAAACCTCGAAACACGGGGAGGCATTTCCGAGGCGTCCAGTGAGGGAACGACCCACTCGGTTCGTCTCGAAGAACAGCTGGCTTTCAGCGACTGGATTAACTCCAATTTGTCTCGTGATCCTGATCTAAAACACCTATTGCCAATGGATCCCGAAGGAAAGAATTTATACGATAGAGTTAACGATGGATTGTTGCTTTGGTAAGTGATCCGAAAGGAGGATCATTCGTTTTGTTATTTAAACATTTATAAATCACAATTATATACCGAGCTGAGAAATATAAATGAACCGTCTCGTGGAAAGTGTCACAGTTTTTTGTCAACTTGTTTAATCTCAACATACAAATTTATTTGTTTTCAATAGATATTTGTTGCGTACATTACAGAATAATGTGATAATAATGAATGAAATGTGTATGATTTTCTTTTCTTTGAAATTTAAGTTATATAATTGTGTTCTTATACAGTCTTTTCGTTAATGTAAAATAAATAACGTAAAATTTGATATAAATGAATTTGTGATATGCAACTTTAATAGATCTATAGTTACAATTTTTTGTAATTAAATGTTAACTTAATATTTAAGTTGTATAAATAAATGCTCAGCTTCATTTACTTATTCATTAGTACATAAATTGTTCAGTTAATTGACCGTTGGAATTGTTAAAACAAATATTCAATATCTGATGTTAGTTTCAAAGTAAAATGTTAAATGATGCATACATTTTTTTTTACAGCAAAATCATAAACCATTCATGTCCGGACACGATTGACGAACGAACCATCAACAAGAAGAATCTGACTTTATACAAAAAGCATGAAAACTTGACGTTGGCTTTATCATCCGCGCAAGCAATCGGCTGTAACATCATTAACATCGACGCCCACGATCTGACCAAAGGTTCACCGCATCTCGTGCTCGGTCTGCTATGGCAGATCATTCGAATCGGTTTGTTCAATCAAATCACCCTGGAGCACTGCCCGGGTTTGGCGAGGCTGTTACAAGACGGCGAAAAGATTGAGGATCTGCTGAAACTGTCGCCCGAAGCTATCCTGCTTCGTTGGGTGAACCACCATTTGGAGAACGCCGGCATCATGCGCCGTTGCAACAACTTCCAATCGGACATCACCGACTCGGAGATTTACACCTATCTCATCAAGCAGATCGCCCCCAAGGACGCAGGAGTGACCCTCGAGGCCCTGATGGAGTCCAATCCGGCTAATCGCGCGGAGGTCATGCTCCAGCAAGCCGGCAAGCTCGGCTGCCGCAGCTTCGTCACGCCCAATGACGTCGTCAACGGCATCTACAAGCTCAATCTTGCCTTTGTCGCCAACATGTTCAACAATTATCCCGGACTGGACAAGCCGGAGACCAATTTAGAGGAGATCATCGAAGAAACGCGCGAGGAAAAGACTTATCGGTGAGTCTTCGTACTGTTTGTTCTCTTGATAATTATTTCGTATTTTATATATATATATATATATATAAATTTAAAATCTTGTGGAATGCAAAGCTTATAAATACATATTTATTCATAAAACAGTGCTGTAGAAATACTTTTTTTATAACGCTTTATATTAAAATTATAATGATTGATAAAGCATAGTCGAGGAAGCTGATATCTTTGTAATTTATGTTCTTGGATCAACGAAGCTGTATCAAGATATTATTAAAATCCTGGTACATAACATTTTTTTTGTTAAAAATCGGTAAAGCACGAAATGATACATTCGATTTTTATTGCTGCATGTAGTATAATAATCATTCTAGATTATGTAATGATAATGTATTTATAAAAAATATATACGTTTACATGTATATAAGTACTCGGTGATGTAGAAAATGTAATGAAAATACCTAGGATAAAAGTATGTAAGACAAATAAGTAACGTATATGATTTGTTTTTTTTTTTCTTAGAAACTGGATGAATTCGATGGGAGTGTCACCACATGTAAACTGGCTGTATTCCGACCTTGCTGACGGTTTGGTATACTGCCAGTTGTATGACATTATTGAACCTGGTTCAGTGAACTGGAACAAAGTGCACAAAAAGTTCACGAAATTGCGCATGTTTATGGAAAAATTGGAGAACTGTAACTACGCGGTTGAGCTTGGTAAAAAAATGAACTTCTCTTTGGTAGGTATTGCTGGTCAAGATTTGAATGATGGCAAGGCCACGCTTACCCTCGCGCTCATCTGGCAATTGATGCGCGCATACACGCTCTCATTGCTCACCTCGTGTACAGGCATGCGTGAAAGCGCCGCCGTTGAAAAGGAAATTGTACAATGGGTGAATTCGAAATTGCAAGCTGCAGGAAAGACAAGTAGCATTAAAGGATTCCAAGATTATTCCATAGCTGATGCTAAAGTTGTGATTGATCTTATTGATGCTATTAAACCTGGCTCTGTGAACTACGATCTTGTTAAAGAAGGTGGTTCTGAAACGGTAAGTTAGTTCATTATTTGTTCATTTTATTTTATCCTTCTAATGTTGTATAAAGGCGTTCTGCTCAATATAATATGTACAATGACAAAAGTATCATTGACATATATTTTTAAATATAAACACCCAAAACCGATACTGCGAAGAATGGTTTTCAAAATCACCTTAATTCTAATAATTATAATTTTATGCTTGTTACAGGATAACTTGGATAATGCAAAATACGCGATATCTCTGGCAAGGAAATGTGGTGCACGTGTCTATGCACTTCCTGAAGATATCACCGAAGTGAAACCAAAAATGGTGATGACCGTTTTTGCCTGCTTGATGGCGATGGACTTTATTCCCAACATGGGCGAGAAGCAGAATAACGTCAATGCCAACAATGTCAACAGTAGTCAATAATGCGACATCACACTTTTTCATTCTCTTCTACACTCAACATATATCTTCTCTTTCCTTTTCATCGTTTCTTCGTGTACAAAACTCTTTAAAATCCTGCCATAGTTTCGTAATTCCTTTCGTGATTCTCTTTCATCTATCTAACCTTGACAATCATTGTTATATTTTATTGTTAAATTTTACTACATATTGACTCTATCTATGTCCTTTTTTATCAAGCTGTTTTGTTGATATACTTTATACAATTGCAAAAGGAAAATGTTTTATTCTTAGTATTCTCTTTCCTTTTTTATTATTACTTATTTTACACGATGAAAGATTATCACGGAATGTGTGTATCAACTAATAGTACTATTAATAATTGTACATATCGATAGAAGGTTATTTGGCAATGTAGGCAATTGCATTCAAGTGAAGTGCGACTAAACACCGTCAATGAAGAATTTTTATTATCAATTTTAAGTCGCATTTTGATAAAGATTTTTTTGATTGTTAAGTAATAGTTATCGGGCAATGAATATTACACGTGTCAACACGTATGAATATTATTTTCGTCGTTCTCTCTGGAACACTGTTCATGAAACAAGTATATTATTTTCTGCGCTCGTTGTAATTATATGTTTACATATTACTATCAAAGTTATGTGCAATATATATTGTAGCAAAGTGCCGTAGCATTTTCTAGGGCTATTCCTAGTTATTGCGCATGAAACTAATTTGATTCGCGAGTTTGATGTAAGGTTCGAGCCACACGTCGATTCATAAAGTCGATTTGTGAAAATGAGTTTAAGGAACTTTATGTACATTATGTAAAAATAGTTTTATTTTTCATTTTGCTTCATTTACTTAGGCTCTGTTTAGTTTACATCTAGTAAACTATTGCTAGAATAATTGTTTCGAGTCTGTGTTATAAATTTTTATAATTCAATGTACAAGTATTTGTAACCAATTGAACAGACTACTTTCATTTTTTTCCGCAATAATTATTCCTTATTTTTTTGATTTGTTTTTAAAGCTTATTTGTAAAAAACTATTTAGCTTATAATCAAATAATTTGTATGAAACTCTTCAATAAAAATTTAATCAAAACAAGAAAAACTGTGATACAAAAAAGAATTTGTTTTGGATTATGATTTAATGAGTAAAAAACGTAATTATAGTTTTTATACACTATTTTCGATTTTATAGACTTTATATGAATTGTGTTATGTATTTTTTATATACGTATATGTATGTATTACGTACAGTCTGTTTAATTGATAAAGAAAACTTATATTGGTGCATATATTTATATCATATACAGTTGACATTTATTGTGCATTACTTTTATTCGAGTATTCATAAAAATACTATATAAATACAAGTTTTTTATAATATATTACAAAGACTTGATTCGATTAAGAAAAAACATGTTACTTTTGTACACTGATATAAATGTTTGACTGCCATCTTAACTTCCAAAAATCGCGTTCATTTTTTTCAGTTTTGCTTTGATTAAGTAATGAAAACGTGCAATTGAATATTGATGTACGATGTAATGCAATGGCGATAAAGTAGATAACGACACCTTTGCGTGAATCAACGATTATCATGTGATTTTATTAGTAATATAATTAATAAGTAACCATATTTTCTAATCGGTCGAAAGTTTCTAAGGGTATTTGTATACCGAAGGCAAATTAAACAATAATTTTTTATTCAACATTTCTATGTTAGTTTTTTTTCACCGAACTTTTCTACATTTTATAACTATTGTAAAATATTAAAGAATAAGTTTTAATGATGTGTATGCGCGTGTGTATATATATCATCATATTTATACTGATGAATTATCATGGTTAATCAAATTCATTTCATCACAATTTTATCATTCAGTACACTGATACAATATTTCACGAAAAAAACCATTTATAAATCATATATTTCTTTATTTTTTTTTCGTAAAATTAAGGAAGCAATTTTTAAATAAAATAAATATGTAAATTCGATTACTTCAGTGGAACTTTTTATTTCTGAAAATATTACATAAAATATAAAATCATGGTTTTCGTATTATTTTATTGTATACATATTTTGTTTTAATTTAACATTCGTTTGAAGTATTGATACTATTTCAATTTAATTTAATTTGCATTAAAATTATACTTCATATATAAAATCATTGAACACCCGTGTCACAGACACATTATTTTTGAGCTTGTTTTTAAAGTGATAAAAAATAAATTTGTAAAAATTATGTAGGATTAATAAATGACTTTATGCATTTAATAATATTCTTCCAATATCGTAGAATTGACTACGTTGACTGTTTTTAAATCCTATTGTTTAAAAAATTCTAAATAAATTAATTTTATTAGGACCTCGAATAAGTTCTCGCTGTTTTTTTTTTTTACAAAATAGAAACTTTATTTAAAATATAAGCAACAAAAACATTTCATTTAAAGTATTGCCCATCACTAGAGACCACTTTTTCCCATCTTTCATGGAGGCTATTCATACGGTACCTAATGCCCTTGCTTCTGGATCATTCCTATCCTTTTTAAACGTTTCGAAACAGTTGACTCATCAACTTGTAATATTTTTCCAAGTTCTGTTAGCGTCTGAGATGGGTCTTCATCGAGTAATTGCTCTAATTCTTTGTCTTTAAATTTTTTCGGTGCGCCAGAACGTTCTTTATCTTCAAGTTCAAAATCATTATTTTTGAAGCGTCGAAACCAGTCTCTGCATGTCGTATCCGACAGAGCATTGTTACCATAAGTCTCAACAAGAATTCTATGTGCTTCAGCTGCAGATTTCTTTTGAATAAAGTAGTGCAATAAAATTCCCCGTAAATACACTTTATTCGGCACAAAAGTAGACATTTTCAGAACTAATAAAAAATTACTTTGTTTACATTAAAGTGAACTATCATACACTGAAATTTAAGGTTAGATACTGTACTTCCTTGCATGTGCGTTACCATTCGAAATTCCATGCACGGAGTATTGCTACTGCTATCTTTGAAGAAGCAGCAAGAACTTATTCAAGGTCCTAATAATTCTTCTTTTTTTTTGCAATGCAGATTCTGCGCTGCAATAGAGTTTTTATAGCAATATTTTAGTTCCCAGTAGTAATCAATATTAACGTGATGCCGTTAGCGTTAATTACTAGATTAGGGCGTTTTTTGTTTTTATTAAAATATATGAGAATTAATTAATATACTTAGATTTAGCACATTTTCTCAATTTGGGAGATTATTTAATGTTGAAGTAACTGAAAGTTTGTCATCAATTTTAAGTGAATTTATAGAACTCGTTTCTGAGGTGGTGAAAAAACGACTTCCGTAAATTCTTTTAAGGTAATGCAGTAAGTCTGCTGCCACGGAGTTAGTGTTTTTGTAATTATTATTCTGTAAATGCTGATTTGATGCTTGCAATTGATTCAGCATATTTTTTAGACATGGGAAAATTATATTCAATTAAAAAGTCTGAATTTTTAAATCAATTTTAAGCGAATTTAGGGACCGCGTTTTTTTAACACCTAAAAAACGCGGTCCCTAAATTTGCTTGAAACTAATGATAAAAATTCAGTTACATCATTGTTAAATAATCTCCCAGATTGAGAAAATGTGCTGAATCAACAACATCAATTAATTCTCATTCATTTTAATAAAAACGAATAAC